>JAOSBK010031528.1:0-11761 GCA_027568895.1 Erythroxylum shatona | reverse complement strand
TGCATTTCAAGAATTTGTAGTTTATGTAACTTTTGTATTTTGAGATTTCGGATTATGTTGTAAGATGGCTTGAAATGCCATTATAGCTCTGTAAAACCCTTTTGGTTTGAGGGTATTGAAATGTGTATGATGAAAATTAGTTATGATATTTCCGCAAGAGTTAGGTTCCGGCAACGGTACCCAACAGTATACATCCATATGGTTTGAATATATACATAAAGATGTCAGAGTAACTCTAAAAGGGATTATTTCTTTATGTGATCACATTTCATTTCCTTCTTACTTGATGTTTTCTTTTTTCTTTTTCCCTAATAATGTTTCTTCCCTTAATAAAACCCTTAATTGAAATAAAGGACTAGATATTAGATTTATGCACCAATAATGTTAGAAATTAATCAATAAGTCACCCTTAAAAAGTTAACATTTTTGTTTTTTTAGTGAATAGTTTATTTCTAATTTTTAGTAATCAAACTACAATTGCAAGTTTCAAATGTTTACTTTTCCTTTAACAGAACAACCACTTAACATTTAAAGAAGAATGGATGTAGGAGGGCAATGGAATTAAAAGCATCAAATTAAGATTTTGTAGGACTAACTACTTTTCTATTGTACTGTGATTGGTAGGAAAGATGAATTTTTCTCCTTTAGCAAGTACATCTTCCATTACCCTAGTTAGATACTTTATAAACCAATACAAGTTAGAGTGACACTATAGTAGGCTTCAGTTCACCTATTCTAAGGTACTTAAAAAGAGATAAAGTCATTAGATTAACACAAACAAATATAAAAATTAATAACATTATAAGCACTCAAATGGCATAATCCTCACGTTTATTTTTTTTAGAGATAATCTTCTTCAAACTTACTCAATATATATGAAGGGTATATTAATATGCAACTTCTTTAAAATATTTCTTACTTGAAGTTTTCTATTATTTCTTTTAGCATCTGAGGTTACATAATGGGTAGCTACTAGGATTTGACAGTGGTTTAAGGTGAATGCTCCTAATCATTTTTTGGTAAAAGATGAAACTAATACCAATTTGATTTTGCCCATCTCATTCATACTATCTTCCTTAGACTACTCTAGCCTCTGCACTTTCTTCTTTTTACCACTCTAACCTCAGAATTCTTAGAATCAAAAGTTTTACCACTCTTAAGTCTAATGGCCAATAATTAATTCTAGGACTTACCTTAGTTTCAAAAGATGATATGTGAACTAGGGGAGCCAACCCCTTCAATGAAGATTGGAGCGCGGATCGGGTGATGGTGAAGATGCATCAATCAGACAAGAGGTTAGTTCAATGAAGGAAGAACTATAGACAGGTGACAGTTTTGATGTGTGAATTAGGCAACACAACCCTTTCATGAAGACTAGAGCGTGGATTGGCCGACGATGAAGATGCATCCAAGAGGGAAAAGGGTGGAAAATTTAAGGTTTTCTTTAACTTTAACTTCTAGGGTTTCCCTTTTTACTTTACCAAATTTACTAAAATCTAAGGTTAAAACTTAAACACCACACAAGCTTTTACTCTTTTAAACGTGGCATTTAAAACAATAGTAATGGTGCCACATTGTACATTGTAACAACACGTATAAAACACATCCTAATTTTTGTCCAAAAAAGTCTTTAATTGAGTAGACTCGTGAATTTTAACCCTTCATTGAGCAAGTTACAAGTTTAAGTCTCAAACTAATCAAAATCAAAAAGGTTAAGCCCCAATTTAGGCTTTTAGCCTTAATCCTTATTAATTCGATGATAAAGTTTTAGAGATATATTAATATCATATAAATGACAAAATGGATATTTTGAGTTGACTAATGTCTCATAAACTTTGATGAAAATATGTAAGATGTATTTTAGTGTCATTATAGTAAGATGCAAGAGATTGCAAGGAGTAAACCTAAAAGGTATAGTTACCTTGATAAAATTGTTTCACTTAATTTAGCCTACTAAAAGCATAAATGTAGACTACAATTAAAGACTTTGCTATAGTATGATAATAATTATCATTAGAAGAAAAACAATTGTATAATTTTTCTTGATTATACTTGATATGATTATATATATATATATATTAATCCTTATCAATTTGATGATAAAGTTTTAGAGATATATTAATGTCATATAAATGATAAAATGGATATTTTGAGTTGACTAATGTCTCATAAACTTTGATGACAATATGTAAGATGTATTTCAATGTCATTATAGTAGGATGCAAGAGATTGCAAGGTGTAAACCTGAAAGGTATAGTTCCTTAATAAAATTGTTTCACTTAATTTAGCCTATTAAAAGCATAAATATGGACTACAATTAAAGGCTTTGCTATAGTATGATCATAATTATCATTAGAAGAAAAACAACTGTATAATTTTTCTTGATTATACTATATATATATATATATATATATATTTCATACTTATGTGCATTTGATACTGAATTTAGATTTAACATTATCATAATATTTAAGACGTGATAAGAAATATGTTGTTGATCAAAAGTAGTTGATCTATATTTATATAAAGAGTTTGTATGTATTGAATCAAAGGAGACTTATTGTAACACCCTACTGTCATAAAGTATATGCTTGAACATCCAGAAGACATTTAAGAACATGCCCTATGAGAATGGCATGTTAGAGCCATCATATTCACTTATTATGGCATCATACAATACACAAGTATTCAAAAGACTAAATTTCCTCATTTCATTAACAAACATAAGCTTACATTGTCATTACATTCCATAATCCATATATTTACATTACAAAAACAACTGAGAGTTTACTGTTCTATACAAAATCGTCTATATGAAATGAGAAACTAAGCAAACACATTCTATCTAAACTCCTCAGACATTAGCCGACCAGACCTTTGAGTCATTTCTTGTTTCGAAAATTGGCAATACTAGACTACTACTAGATTGCCTTAGAAGCTAGGTCTCCTCAGTACCTGGAAATCAACATTTGCAATTTTTATAAGTTTAGCGAACTCAGTGAGTGAACCATTATCAATGTGATCACTCAAAACAAAACATAAACATCATAAGTGTATAACATAGTTCAAAAAGTATCTTACATCATTCATAATCAAATCCCATATATCACCTGATCACAGTATGTATCATATTTCAACAAGACCATTATGAATATAAGCATTTCATACATTTATTTCATAATAATCTAATCATTCATATCATCCACATGTACACAAACATAACATATCATTATATCAACTCAATTTAGTCATTCTTTGTAATTATTCACATAATACATGTAAAGATATATATGCAATGTACATGAGACTCCACTTTTATTTTTATTTTATTATGATTGAGCGCCTATCCCATATCCTTTTGTAGATACCGAGATCATTTTAGATACTGTCCCATATCCCTTAGTGGATACCAGGCTCATTAGTCACTAAGCTTGTGGCTCTTTGTGCACATTTTTAGCTTTAAGTTCTTTTTAGACTGGTCACTCCGGCCATAACTCCTTTATCTGATTATACATATCAATGCCATAAAATGCATCTAGTCACATACTATATCTTCAATCACTTTCATTCAATGCGCACAATCATTTATCATATCCATTGAATCTGAGTCTGGCATTCAACATACAGTTGAGAACACATTTCATATTACACATTCAATTAGTAAATACTTCAAATACAGTCCCAAATATCAAACTCCTTAGACAATTAATGTTCAGAATTATCATAATTATATCAGTAACAGTTCAATATCTGACATTTAATTAAAAACAATTTAAATATAGTGAGAAAAAAGCTAGGTTAACTCACAATATGCTCCAGAATAGCTATTTCCTTTATGATCTGAAAATGTCTGGATGTTGTCAGTCTGTTTGCACTTCTATATCATAAAATACAAACATATTTACACATTACTAACTTGTTTAAGCAAATGAGTACTCAATCATACACATGTATATGTGTTATGTTCAATGTATGCTCAATTGATTATCCCGGGTATGTAACCTTATTCACAAATCTTGCTCATTCATTCATCATAGCTTGTATATAACTTGTTTTCAATTAGGTTATGCCTTAAGTAAGTTTGATTACCCTAAATTCATACATTCGTCAATTCTTTCCTATCATTTTATAGTCACACAATTTCCCAATTCTCATTCAATCATACCTAATTCAATTATATCCTTTGAATCACGTTTGCATTCACAAGAACATCTTTATACCATTAACAACTTATACTTTCCAAATTCATATGCATTGATATCAATCAATTCATTCCTTAATTTATAACCTCAATTAATAGTTTAAACTTATCAAACACTTAATAACTTAATCAAGCAACTTTCTAGGCTCATTTCAAGCCCCATTCAAGTCCAAATGCACCTAAATAAAGTAACTTATCCTTATATGGTTTTAACCATTAGACAAAACACATTTTTTCACTTCCTAGCATTTCTCATGATCATGGGAAGGAGCTTATGTAGCTCCCATGATCATGGGATGAGTAATTCAAAGGTTCACTAACATTTTTCTTTAAAGTTTTTCTAGTTTTTCTCATTTTCATATGAAATTCACACATTTTCATCACAGTCCATCACCTATACCTCATTTTATACCTTAATTATGTTTCAATTCCTCATCCATTCCATATCCAATTTCCAATTCAAATCATTCATTTGGTAGCTCACAAATTATGGTCTTTCATGCATCAAAATTAAAACATAAACTATTATTCATTTGATCATACATGTAGTCCTAGTTCTTTCCCATTTCAAGATCACTATATTAGCACCTTTATAAAATATAAATTCACCTCCTTTATACCTCAAATACCAATCTAATTCATCCATAAAACAATTCATAACCTATGATTTGTATACATTAAGAACACAATAGAAAGGTATCCAAGTTCATGTAGAAATTTCCATCACACTTCATCATCAACATCATATACAATTCATCCCAATTTCATCATCACAAACTTTCTATTATAACAAGCCATAAAGAACAATCTTTTACTCACTTGTCTAGTTCAAATTTTCATCTTAATGATCAAGTTAATTCAACTCTCCATGCATGCAAAATCGCCCAAGTACAAGATGAAAGTAGGATGTTTCCAGCAATAGCAAAATTACGATAGTAGATTATAGCTATCTTTAAGCAGATTTTCTTCTATGGATCTTGTAGTGAGTATGAGTGAAATGGAAGCAAGGTACAAAATTTGGGAGGGTTTCGGTGGTGAAAGTAAAGGGAAAAGGAAGAATGAACAAAGTTGAAACTACTCCTATAGATGTTTGACACATTTGGTGCTAGGTGTCACCTTATTACCTTGACATATGTCACTAGGCATGCCTTCCACTTGTCCCATAAATAAGTTGCCAAATGTCACACTTATACTAGGTCATTTGTCACTCAATGATCAATTCCATTTGTCAATTAATTAGCTATGCAAAATTTCACTCATTTATCTATGCCAAATGTTACTCAATTATAGGCTTAGTCATCCTAATTTTTCATGTGTCAATTTGTCTTACCACTTGACATTTTTCCTAGACCAAACGTGCATTTTAATTCATCAATTTTCAAATTGTACCAATTCATTCCAAATTTACTACTTGTAATCAATCCAACCATAATGCAAGGTACAAATAATACATAATTCACATCATGATCATTTTAAACCTTTCATACCTTGGAATAATTCCATTGAGTGCAAATACATTCTTTGCAATGTGTACTAAATAATAATTCATATATGTATGCTATCATTATGCAGGTGAATGAAATGCAATTCATGAATTCTTAATGATATGACCATATGCAACAATCTAAGGCTCTAACCCTTAATATGAAAAATGGACTATTACACTTATACTTAACATAAGTGGTAAGAATACAAAGTTTGATAACAAAGACTATCCTTTTATGCCATATTGGGTAACATGATGAGAATCATAAAGTTACACACAAAGATATACGTACCCTGTTTGTTATGAATCATATGAAACCTATAAAACTTGTTAGGTTAAAGAATAGCCAAATCAACCTTTAGTGAAAAGATGATGATAATATTGAATTGTTAAATCGATACATATGATGTATTGGATGGAATAACTATTTATAAAAGGATGATTCTTATACTTTATTAGAAGTAATAATTACTTTATGTGATATAGTCATATATTTATTAAATGAAATATTGATTTGAAATTAAGAAAAGTTCAAATTGTTTAAATTTAAATAGAAATTAAGCATTGAGAATGTTAAAACAATTTAGAGTGACTGATGTGGTATGATATGAATTTTTTTATTATCTATAGGGAATGGGATTCTCTAAGAAATGTCTCACAACTAAATTTCATAGGAGTATAGATTTGTGTAAGAAGAAAAATACAATATAAGATATTGTATGTTCTTCTATATTCATGCCTAATACTATAACTTATCTTCGATAGTTCCAAGTAAATCCATTAGCACGATTTCATATTAGATATTAAACATTAATTCTAAGAGTAAAAGTTAATTATTTAATAATATGATGCTCAGTTGAAGCATATATTATCCACTAAATTTAGAACTAATTTGGATAATAAAAGGTTGTAAGATATCTAAAAGGTTGTATATAATCTTACAAACCCAGTAAACAAAATGTTTGTTTAATAAATACTTATAGGAGAATGGTTCTTAAAATAAGAAGTGGGCATAAAATGAAATTTAGAAAGTTCAAATCTCATAACAATGCATTTGATTAAAACTAATACCTTTATTGATATGTTTGATGTATAGTTAAAAGGATACGAGATATTGAAAGATTCACTTTCATGATGAATTTAAAGAGTTTATTTTAGAGATAAATGTAAATTTATCATATCTATAGGAAGGATAGTGGGAGTATAGTTGTCCTTTTTAGTGGGAGCATTTAGAGACATATTGCTGACAAAGAACAATAATTCATATTTTCAATTGTTGAAAATATAATTGCCAAGAACTATTCATATTGGATATGAAAAGGTAATAGGTTAATTTTAGAAATTAGAACTACAAAGATATAATGGAAGTTGTTTACCTATCATAAGTCCAAGTACATAGATAATGTACTGAAGATGTTTAATATTTAAGAAATTTGATACTTGTGAAGTATTAAATATATCCATTATTCGATATTTGAGTTGTCATTTAAGTTCAAGGCTATACGAATATTAGCTTTAGAAGTAAGCCCCAATTAAGGCACAGTTTAGAATAATATTATTTTGAGTTTGGAAAGGTTCCAATGTGGCAATGGTTACTAATTAAGCCACAATGTATTTTTCATTTAGTGAAAATGATTATTTGGATCAATAAGTTCTTTAATGAACTTGATATAATTCTTTAAATTGTTCAAAACAGTAATGTATTGTAGAATATTATAGCCTTTAGACATACAAAAGGAGCTAAGGTCTCTTCAAAGGTCTAAGTATGTATTTAGGCTATTATTATAATGATAATTTAGGTTGAAGTTATAAGACTTCTGCAAGTACTCATTATAGAGAATTTTATAGAAATCTCTCATTAAGTCACTATATGATCAATATATGGTGATATGATATAAGATACTTAAATCATTAGCTTAGTGCAAATGAGAGATTATTGGTTTATGCCCTATAATCAATCGGTTGGTTATAGTTAAGTGATAATTATTTAAATGCAATATTTATCTTATACATACTGAGATGTACATGATAAAGTCCTTCAAATAAATTTACATTACAAATGAAATTATGATGAGATTATAATTATAAGATTTATATTACTTTTTTGTATTATCTATGAATTGCTCCTAGTCATTGTTTTATTGAGATTGGACATTAGTAGAACGTAAAAATATTAATACATGTTATGTTTTCCTTATGAAAGAAATGGTCGATCTCATATGCTAAAGTACGGAGATCCTTAATTTGTGACCACTTATTAGAGAACAAGTTCACTAAAGTAACCCCATATAAGAAATCCATTTGGAACATTACTTGAATGTCTATAAAAATTCTCATTGTAATAATTGTATAAATGATCCTTTGACTTAAGATGTCCAATGTTATCTTGTATAAGGATTTTTAAGTTTTGATACTACTTATGACCTATTCTAGTCAAGGGTAACTTAGTCAATAGTTACTGGATATAACGTGAACTATATGGAGGTAGTTGAGTGATAAATATAGGATTCATCATCCTAAAGTAATTAGGGAGAATGTTTTATTGCTCTCAATTAGAATTAATTTGGGAAATTCTTAGCCAAAGTGAAATGACGCTTTGTAACTAGTTTAGAAATATCATTAATATAGATAGTTACTAATGGTGGAGAACTAACATAATTAGATTCAAATAAAGTAGATATTAATTTCATACTTTCTGTCTAATTAAAACATTATATGATAAAAACATTGAATTATAAAAAAAAAAATCATACTTGCAAAGCTTAGTCAAAACTACTTTAACATTCCAAAATATTTAGTTGGTCATAATATGTTGTTGATTGTCAATCTTGAACTGTGAATATAAATTGTTTAATAGAGAATCAAAGATAAATTAAAGTAGTTTAATTTATCTAATCCTAAATATAATTTAAGGTTTGGGTCATACACAAAAATGGGTTGAAGAGAGAAAAGATATTTTCATTAAGTTAGATTTAATTGTAAAGTTAGAGAACTTGTGATTAAATATGAAATATTGAGAAAATAATGATTAACATGAGATATTTAATTTCATTTGGACATAATTAGTATTTAATTAGAATTATTTGTAATTCTAATTAAATTTTAATTAAAATTAGAATTAAATTATTAAAAGGTTCAATATCTATTATAAATAGGATTAAGCTCTAAAGGGGTTAGCACTTTCTTTCTAAACTTTTTTGTAACACTTTCTATCTCAACTAGTTTTGTAAATAATGTCAGAAGTCGGACACTTGTGCCGCTATAGTAGTTAAGATAAGCTTATTTTAGAAATAGTTTGAGAAGTACTACAAATTATGAGTTAATAATTTATTATAATTCACTACAAGAAAATTGTTTAATAGCGACGGTAAATTACCGACGGAATTGCAATCATATGGAAATAGTGATGGAAATTTCAATACCGTCGCAATTTTACACGAAGATTGCAACGGAAAAGATTTCCGTTGCCATATTTGGAGGGAAATATTTGTGGCAAATAGTAGTGATGGAACTATATCGATGCATGAATGTCCGTCGGTAAACTGGGACAAAATTTCATATTCAGTCGGTAAATTTGTCATGGAGAAGGAATTGTTTTGCGACGAACAATTCCGTCGATATTGCAAAAAAATGTCATCATTAAATTATGTTTAGCTGCAGTTTTAATTTAACCAAAACGACGTCATTTTGGTTAAATTAAGACCGAGCTTGTCCCTCCCCTCTCCTCTCCTCTCCTCGTGCGCGCCTTTCCTTCCTTCGGCCTCTGACAGCTCAGTCCTCTCCTCCTCCGGCTTACTCCTTCATTGCCATCCGTGCTCGGACCACATGTTACGTCTCCGGTAACCCTTCCATCTCATCTTCTCCAGCGACAACCGTTTGTCGTCATCTCCTCCGCCACTTCTGAAGGTAAGCCGTGGGTTGATGAATTTTTTCATGTTTGTTTGGACAGATTTAATTGCATTTGTTTATTTATTTGGGTTTGATTGTTGTTGTGTTAGTGTTTTGCATGTAAATAATGGGAAGATTTATACCATTTGTGTTTAGATAGGGTTGAAAACTTTTTGCACTCAAGGTGTTCGATGGAATGCTTAATTATTATCTTTAACATTTTCTAATGGGTTTATGTATATTTTTCTCTTGTGAATGACTAACTTCTAAATATCATATAGTTTTAAGATCTTGAATATTTTGTGTATGTAGATTTAGGGTTTGATTTACATTGGTAAGAATATCCTAACTCATTTAACATATCGAATCATTCTTAAATCTAATATACTCAAATCATTCACATTTCTTCTAAAATGTTAGAGATATATTCCCTCTTTTACTTTGAACGAAAAAATCACAAATTGTCCCAACCCAAGGAATGTGGGAAAATTGACCCAACCCAAGGAATCAAAACTGCAGCAAATATCACTGCATCATACACTAAGAAACGGTTGCCTTCCATGGCCAATCTGTTACTTGAAGGTGTAAACTATGATTCTTGTTTTGACGTCTCCTTCAATTGTTATGTACATCTCATTTCCTTTGCTGAAGTTATTATACTTGTTCTCATTTAATTGTCTATCATACATGTTTAAGCTTCCTTTAAACTTGAAGAGGACATTAATGCCGATAAAGGAATAGGAACATCGGTTCTTTTTAGAAAGTCTGCAACTGATCAAACCTCATCTGGACAATTACATATGCATTTATATCCAATTTTTGTTCATTTAACGATTTTGTAAGATCACAGTTTCAAAACTTCTTACCTAATTATGTATTAGGTAAATATGTTCTCGTACTAAGTTCATTTGGAGAATTAGTCTTCCATAACCATACCGGCAACTCATTCACTGTTTCTTCTACAAGTATGGATATAGCCTCAAATCTATTGGAAGAAGGTGTTCAAAAGCCTACACCTGGTGGTATAAGTATCACTATTTCGATTGCTGCGTTTGAACATACCAGGAACCTTCTCGAGAATCTAGACATTGGGGACTCATTTACCTTTACCGACTCCCATGTAACATGGAATCAACCAAATTAATTACATCATGTTGTTTATCGAACAAATACATTATTACACTAAGCTTTGAAGTTGATTTATTGTTATATCTGTAAGACTTTGTTAAACAATGCATATTTTTATCATTGTTCAAGTTGATTTATTGTTGTTAACTATTTGTTTGTCTTCATTAACATTGCCTTATATTCTTCTCCATATATTGTGCACAATATTGATATCAACGAATTATATTTGTAGAGAATACATTTAAATTGAATTTTAGGAAAACAAATAGGACCAAAGCAATAGCGTGAGGTTATGCAACCTCGGTTTAGAGCCATGTTCGGAGCAACTTACTGTGAAGGTAGCTCGTCACAATCTGCTGCTCGAACTAACTCACCTCCTCCGCCTCCAGGACCAACAGTTGCAGATGAGGCATCACCTACTGCTCCTCTTGCTACTCCATCCCCATCCCAACTCATATATCATCCAATACCAATGTAGCGGATAGAGGAGATGTCATCCAGACTCTAGTTGAGGGACCGGATGGAAGAAAGTTAATAACAATTGTCAATTAATAATATGTGAAATCACATTACCCATGGTTTCCTTTCAATTGTCTTAGGTTTATCAGTTACTTCACAATATAAAAAAATTTCTTTTATTAGGTTAGTTCTGTTTGGTCCGAGTTCTAGAAATTTGACTTCCACATTTAAGCAAAGGATTAAACCTGAGGGTTATGCATGGAAGAATATATTGGCCGCCACAAAGCAATTTAACTTTCAAGAGTTTGAGGTACAAAATAGATTTACTTTTTTTTATATTGACTTATAAACACAAGGGACATTATATAATTTGTTGCCTTCTTATTTCAGAAAGCATTTTACTGGGATTCTTGTTTCAACGCCAGCATGTATAAAGTATGGGAAAAGAAAGCATGTACATGTTATCAAGACTTCTTTAATGCGATATGCAAGGCTGGTGCACGACCGCGTTATATTTCAGAGGATATTTGGAGTCGTTGGACCGAGTATTGGACATCACCTGCAGCAATGTCCATATCAGAGCGTAACTCGGCCAACAG
>JAOSBK010031430.1:0-11765 GCA_027568895.1 Erythroxylum shatona | reverse complement strand
TTAGGCAAGTGACAAGTGTCACTTGCCACATGTCACACTCTTAAGCCCTCACTTAGTTTCTTTCCAATTAAATTCCACTTTCTACTGCAATTTCTCCCCAAATTTCCAATGGTAAGGCTAATGGTAAGGCTATTTTTCGCAGAAATTAAGGAAGGACTGGCCCTTCCTCATTGATGAAATGAGCTTCTTATGTTGGAATGTCCGGGGGCTACACAAACCCTCGAGACAGAACATTGTTCATTTATTAACTAGGCAGCATAATTGTCATTTTATGTGTCTTTTGGAAACTAAATTTGATGTGGGTAGATTGGAGAAATTCATACGCAACAAATTTCTTGGCTGGGAGTTTCGGCATAATTTTCTACACATTCATAGCGGCCGAATGGTGGTGTCCTGGGATCCTCTATTTTATACTTGTAGCATTCTTGCTATAGGTGAACAGCTTATACACTGTGAGATCTGTAGCAAAATCACCAAAGAACAAATTCTGGTTTCGTGCATCTATGGTTTATATAGTGTACCTCAGCGGAGATATCTTTGGCATTATCTTTTAGGGCTGAATGTGAATCCGCAGATACCTTGGATACTTATGGGAGATTTCAATTGTGTATGCTTACCAAATGAAAGGAGAGGAGGCCGTACCCCCTCAGCTTATTTCCTTAAGGACCTTCAAGACTTTCGATGGTTTTAAGTTTAGAAGATGCTCCTTTTAAAGGTGAATTCTATACTTGGCATAAAAACCAATGGAAGGCCAAATTAGACCGAGTACTTCTAAATCCAGCTTGGAATGTCCGTGATTTATTCTGTTTTGCTACCTTTCTCCCTTTGATGTATGATTCGAACCATTGTCCAATACTCATTGATTTTCATCGACATCAGAGCCGTGGCATGAAACCTTTCAAATTTTTTAACATGTGGATTACTCACCCCCTTTTTTCAAGAAACTGTAACCGACAGTTAGAGAATGGTTGTTCATGGCACTGCTCAATTTTCGCTATGCACTAAACTGAAAACACTTAAAGCTCCTTTAAAAGATTTAAACCGACACGCTTTTGGGCACATTACAAATAAAGTACAAACAGCATATGAAGATTTTCAGCAAGCTTATCAGGCCCTCCTACAATTCCCGAATGATAAGAACTTGCAAACATTGGTTAATCTTAAGAGGAAGCAAACATGTTTTCTTCAAGATGCAGAAAGACGTTTCTTTCAACAAAAGGCAAAGTGTACTCATTTAATGGAGGATGATCAGAGTACTAGCTATTTTCACTCTATCGTTCGAAAGAAAGTTAAACAGAATACTATTACCCATCTTCTGGTTGATGATGGGTTAGAAACTCCATCCATGGATGAAGTCATTGATCGACTCCTTCAATATTACACTAATCTCTTGGGCTCACCGTCCCCTAGAAGGCCATCGGATGCACAAGTCATCCATCATCGTTCCATTCTCACTTCTTCTGATCATGCTCCTTTGGTTGCCCCTATTACTATGGCTGAAATTAAACAGGCCCTCTTTGATATTAGAGATGATAAAGCATCGGGTCCAGATGGCTACATGGCTGCTTTCTTTAAAAAGAAATGGACTTGGGTTGGGATGGATGTTGTGCAAGCGTGCAGGAATTCTTTGAGAGTGGTTGCTTACTTAAGTAGCTTAATCACACTATTCTTACACTTATACCTAAAACAACCTCTTCACCACGAGTTTCTGATTTTAGGCCGATTGCTTGCCTTAATGTTGTGTATAAGATTATCACCAAAATATTGGCAGCAAGATTAACCACGGTAGTGGGGCAACTAGTGGATAAAGCTCAAGCATGATTCATTTCGGGGCAGAATATGTTGGATAATGTTTTTCTTGCACAGGAACTTGTGAGGGGTTATGGTCGTAAACACATTTCACCCAGATGTATGCTGAAGATAGATATTACCAAGGCCTATGACACTGTCACTTAGGATTTCTTAGCTGAAATGCTACATGAATTAAACTTCCCTCCACAATTTATTGGGTGGATTATGGAATGCGTTTCCACTTCCTCCTTTTCACTCATGGTTAATGGGACTTTACATGGTATGTTCAAAGGACAGCGTGGGCTACGTCAAGGTGACCCAATGTCCCCCCTTCTTTTCCTACTCTGCTTAGAATATTTTTCACGGACCTTAAAAAAGAACACGAAAAATATTTCCTTTCACTATCATTCGAAGTGTCACCAGCTAGCAATTACCCATTTTGCTTTTGCGGATGATCTTATGCTCCTCTCTAGGGGTGACATGCCTTCCATACGAATCTTATTGGATAGTTTGCAAGCACTACAGGATGTGGCTGGGCTGCATGTTCATATGACAAAATCTAACATTTATCTTGCAGGTGTTTGGGGTTGGGAGTGCGCTACTATATTCCAAGCAGTGGAATTCCCCCTGGTGAATTTCTGGTGAGATATTTGGGGGTCCCATTAGCCCCAATAAAAATTTTTGTTGCACAATACTCGGTTTTGCTAGAATGAATGGAAAACTTCATACATACATGGAATGGTAACAATTTGTCATATGCTGGCCGATGTGAACTGATTAATTCAATCATTCAAGGGGTTCTCTCCTTTTGGCTTCAAACTTTTCCACTTCCAACTATTATTATTAATAAAATTACCTCATTTTGTCGGCTTTTCTTATGGGGAGGTAAACGTTACAAAGTGGCGTGGGATAATATGTGTTTACCTAAAAAAAGAGGGAGGTTTGGGTCTCAAGCAATGTAAAGTCTGGAACTCTGCTTTATTGGCCAAAACCCTATGGAATATACATACGGAAGTGGATTCTTTGTGGGTTCGCTGGATTCATGCCATATATTTACGAGGCACTTTAATATGGGACTAGCAAGTCCGGCCCCGTGACTCAGCCTTAATGAAAAAACTAGCTGCCATTCGTGACACTATGTTGAGCAAACTACGGGGTATCACTACGACAGTTGGAGTATTACAACAGAGTTGTGTCAATGGTACTTTGTCTTCTCTAACAATTTATGAAATATTGTGAACTAAGCAACTGAGTCAGCCATGGATGTCTTTAATCTGGAAACGCTATATCCCTCCAAAATACTCTTTTATTGCTTGGCTTGCATTACGGAATAGACTTCCCACAAAGGACAATCTCACGTTCTTGGAGATGGATCGCACTTGCATTCTATGCTGACTAGAAATAGAAACCGTAGCTCACCTTTTCTTCTCCTGATGTTTCACTAAAGATGTATGGGCCACAATTCGTCATTGTTTGGGCATTACTAGAGAAATGTCCACTCTTTTGCGAGCCATTAAATAGATACACTTGGAATATCATGGAGGCCTTATTCGGTGCAAAGCTGCAAGGTTAGGTCTCCTCTGCAATATCTATATTATCTGGAAGACTCGAAATGAGATACAATTGGCTGCTGCTACATATACCCGTGGTGATGTTGTGACATTGATTAAAACTATGGTGTATAAGTTGCTCTATAAGTTATACCCCCCGGAGTTAATCACTTTCTGACCTCTAGAGCTTGATATACAACCATGTACCTACTACTCTTAATTATCTTCGACTAATCAATCGGTCCTCCTGGAGTCTCTTACTTTCTTCTACATTTGCTGGACGTTACATGGCCATGCAACGTCTTTCATACGTAGCCCACGACCTTGCTTCTAAACATACCCACTGATGAGGATAGAAGGAGCTGACGTTTTTGTGAAAATTTTGCTTATCCTTAATTCTCTGATGTTATTTTTTGATTCCCATAGTATAAGGTCTTGTTTACGTACCTTTATTTCTTTCCATCGAATGTAATAGAATATAAGAGCCCTCCTAATTTTATTATGGATGTAAGGGAATTTTAGGACTCCATTATGTTCTATTTTTGCTGATTGGGGTATGCCCCATAATTGGATGTATATAACTCTTTTTGATAAAAACAATTTACATTTTATAAAAAAAAAGTCACATTGCGCGACTTTTTTTTAAAGTCATGAAAATGTCACGAAATGTCACATTGCGTGACGTTTTTTGGAAACGTCATGAAAATGTCACGAAATGTCACATTGCGCGACATTTTTTTAAACATCATGAAAATGTCACGAAATGTCACATTGTGCGAACTTTTTTGGAAACATCATCAAATTGTCACATTGCGCGGTGTTTTTTGGAAACACCATTAAAATGTCACGAAAAGTCACATTGTACGACGTTTTTTAGAAAACTCATGAAAATATCACGAAATGTCACGTTGCGTGACATTTTTCTAAATGTCATGAAAATGTCACACTGCGCGACTTTTTTTGGAAACATTATGAAAATGTCACAAAAAGTCACATTCGCGACATTTTTTGGAAACGTCATGAAAATGTCACGAAATGTCGCATTGCGCTACATTTATTTAAGCGTCATGAAAATGTCACGAAATGTCACATTACATGACATTTGTTGGGAACCTCATCAAAAAGTCACAACATAAAAATGTCACGAAATGTCACATTGCGTAATATTTTTTTAAAAGTCATGAAAATATACGAAATGTCACATTGCGCGACATTTTTTTCGAAACGTCATCAAAATGTCACGAATTGTCACAATGCGAGACGTTTTTTGAAAATGTCATGAAAATGTGATGAAATGTCACATTGCACGACGTTTTTTTAAACGTCATGAAAATGTGATGAAATGTTACATTGCGCGATGTTATCTGCAAACGTCATGAAATGTCACGAAATGTCACATTGCGTAACGTTTTTTAAACATTATAAAAATGTCACGAAATGTCACATTACGCGACGTTTTTTTGAAACGTCATGAAAAAGTCACGAAATATCGAATTGTGTGACATTTTTTGAAAACGTCATGAAAATGTCACAAAATGTCACATTGCGCGACGTTTGTTAAACGTCATGAAAATGTCACGAAATGTTACACTATGGCATGCTTTTTTGAAACGTCAAGAAAATGTCACGAAATGTCACATTGCGCGAAGTTTTTTGGAAGCGTCATTAAAATGTCACGAAATGTCACATTGCACGATGATTTTTGGAAACTTCATGAAAAGGTCACGAAATGTCACATTGGGCGACATTTTTTTGAATCGTCATGAAAATGTCACGAAATGTCACATTGTGTGACGTTTTTTGGAAACGTCATGAAAATGTGAGGAAAGGTCACAGTGCGCGACATTTTTTGGAAACGTTATGAAAATGTGATGAAATGTCACATTGCGCGATGTTTTTTAAACATCATGAAAATGTCATGAAACGTCACATTGCGCGACGATTCTTGGAAACGTCATTAAAATGCCACGAAATGTCCCTTTGCGTGACATTTTTTAGAAACGTCATCAAAAAGTCTCAAAATGTCACATTGCGCGATATTTTTTGAAACATCATGAAAATGTCAAGAAATGTCACATTGCGCGACGTTTGTCTGAAACGTCATGAAAACAACACGAAATGTCACATTGTGTGACATTTTTTAGAAACGTCATAAAAATGTCCCAAAATGTCACATTGCGCGACGTTTTTTGAAAATGTCATCAAAATGTCACGAAATGTCACATTGCGTGATATTTTTTAAAAACGTTATGAAAATGTCACGAAATGTCACATTACGCGACTTTTTTTTTAAACGTCATGAAAATGTCACGAAATGTCACATTGTGTGACCTTTTTTGGAAACGCCATGAAAATGTCACGAAATGTCACATTGGGTGACTTTCTTGGAAACGTCATGAAAATGTCATGAAATGTCACATTGCCAACATTTTTTCAAAACGTCAGGAAAATGTCACGAAATGTCACATTGCGTGACGTTTTTTCGAAACGTCAAGAAATGTCACATTGCCTGACGTTTTTTCGAAACGTCAAGAAATGTCACATTGCAGGACGTTTCTTCGAAACGTCATAAAAATGTCATGAAATGTCGCATTGAATGACGTTTTTGGAAACGCTATGACAATGTCACGAAAACTCACATTGTGCGACGTTTTTTGGAAACATCATGAAAATGCCACGAAATGTCACATTGCGCGATGTTTTTTGGAAACGCCATGAACATGTCTGGAAATGTCATATTGCGCAATGTTTTTTAGAAACGTCATGAAAAAGTCACGAAATGTCACATTGCGTGACGAAACGTCATGAACATGTCACGAAATGTCACATTGTGCGACATTTTTTGGAAACGTTATGAAAACGTCAGGAAATGTCACATTGGGTTACATTTTTTTGAAGTGTCATGAAAATGTCACGAAATGTCACATTACGCGATATTTTTTGGAAACGTCATAAACATGTCACGAAATGTCACATTGTGCGACATTTTTTGGAAACGTCGTGAAAAGGTCACGAAATGTCACATTGGGCAACATGTTTTCGAAGCGTCATCAAAATGTCACGAAATGTTACATTGCACGACGCTTTTTGGAAATGTCATGAAAATGTGACGAAAGGTCAAATTACGCGACGTTTTTTGGAAACGTCATGAAAATGTGATGAAATGTAACATTGCGCGATGTTTTTTTAAATATCATGAAAATGTCACGAAATGTCACATTGCACGACGTTTCTTGGAAACGTCATTAAAATACCACGAAATGTCCCTTTGCGTAACATTTTTTGGAAACGTCATTAAAAAGTCACATTGCGCGACGTTTTTGGAAACGTCATGAAAATGTCAAGAAATGTCATATTGCGCGGCGTTTGTCGGAAACGTCATGAAAACATCGCGAATTGTCACATTGCGCAACGTTTTTTGAAAACGTCATGAAAATGTCCCGAAATGTCATATTGCGCGATGTTTTTTGGGAACGTCATAAAAATGCCACGAAATGTCACATTACGTGAAAAGGTCAAGAAATGTCACATTGCGCAACATTTTTTTGAAACATCATGCAAATGTCGCGAAATGTCACATTGCGCGACGTTTTTTGGAAACGTCATAAACATGTCATGAATGTCGCATTGCGTGATGTTTTTTGGAAACGTCATGAAAATGTGATGAAATGTCACATTGCGCAATGTTTTTTTAAACATCATGAAAATGTCATGAAACGTCACATTGCGCGACGTTTCTTGGAAACGTCATTAAAATGCCACGAAATGTCCCTTTGAGTGACATTTTTTGGAAACGTCATCAAAAAGTCACAAAATGTCACATTGCGCGACGTTTTTTGAAACGTCATGAAAATATCAAGAAATGTCACTTTGCGCGACGTTTGTCAGAAACGTCATGAAAACATCACGAAATGTCACATTGTGTGACATTTTTTGGAAACGTCATGAAAATGTCCCAAAATGTCTCATTGTGCGACGTTTTTTAGAAACATCATGAAAATGTCACGAAATGTCACATTGCGTAGTGTGAATGAACGTTGGAGAGTTTCTCTCACTAGGGTTTCTACCTTAGTTTCGTTCACCTTGATCTTTCTCCTTGCTATGTTTTTCTGCTACTTTCACACGATAATTTCCAGTTTTGCGTGATTCTTCCTTCTTTTGGTCATGTCTTTTTGCACATTTTCCCGAATCCTTGGTGTTTAGATCTGTGGATGTTCTCCTACTATCGTATTTTTGCACATCTTCCCGAATCCCTACTGTGTAGATCTGTGGTTCTTCTACTTGCATGCTGTTTCTAGTGCTACATAGGCTTCCTTTGGTGGACTGTGAGAACATTTTTGTGCGCATGTCTACTAGGCGCGCATCCTTGAGACGTCCTGGAGTGGGCATTTTTTTCTGGTCAAATCCACCACTTGATCAATCTACCGTTACCACCAAAGGACCAATGACTAAGAAGAAACATAGGGGGAAGGACATCACGAAGGAAATTATCCTGGCTATCCAATCACCTTCTCCACGTTCACCTGAGAAAGGGCTAAAGGATGCGACTCTAAGGCCACAACTGGTCAGTTCTACCACTGCTACCCTGAGGGATGAGGTAGCCACCCGGGGGACAGAGGATTCTGATGATGAAAGTTCTGACAGTGATGGAAATGGAGAAGCTACATCTTCAGAAAGCTCCAGCAGCTCCCAGGAGGAACCTCCCCGCCAGGTGCTTGATAAAAGGTCAACACCCTCCTCCAAACCATCCTATGCTGGCCTGTTTAAAAACAATCGTTTACTTTCACAAGGCGTTCAGCTGGAGCATAAAAATGTAGATGACATAGTTCAAATGTCCCCTGAAGATTTTCACCCTGTTGAGGAAGCTTGGGGTTATTGTTTGGTTGGCCGTTTTACCGGCCACTTTTTGGGCATGAAAGCTGTTGAAGAGCTGCTGGCCAAATGGGGAGTACAATGTAGGCTGCTCCCTCTTGATCAGGGATGGTTAATTTTCTGATTTGCTCATGCAGCAGATCGTACTACCATTCTGATGGGCGATCCTTATACTCTTTATGGTAAAACTTTGTTGCTGAAAGAATTGAGCCAAGGTTTTGCCTTTAACAATGATGAATTTCTGAAAATCCCCATTTGGATAAAACTTCATAATGTTCCTCTTGACTTTTGGCATGTAGATGCCCTCTCGAAACTTGGATCGAGAATAGGTAAGCCCATCTGCACGGATCAAATTACGGGTCAATGTACTCGAATTGGTTATGCTCGCCTATTAATAGAAGTTGATGTCTCCAAACCGTCTATCCTAAGCTTCCAAGTTCAGCTGCCGGAAGGCCACTGTTATACACAGCAAGATGAGTATGAAACGTTTCCTTATTTTTGTAGCACCTACCGACGAACTAGACACCTTCAAACCGCATGTCCTTCCAGCACTAGTGGACACCTGAAACCACCTAAAACTACTGGTGGTAAGCAGGAGAGCTCTCGTCCACTAATAAGGAAAGTTTGGAAAGAGCGTGAATTACCAGTTCAAAAAACCGACCTTAATACCAATCTGGCGCCCCTAGATGCAGATCCTAATATGTTATTCTCAACCATAACCCCCCACGCATAGAATAGGGCCATCAATACCGATTCCATTTTATCTAATACTCATGCCCCTGCGAATATAGGCACTGATTTAGTAAATGCTGAGGAAAATTTGGCTCAGCCACCAGCAGATCCACAACGTACTAGCCTTTCACAATCAGCCCCTATGCCAACCGAAAGGGTAACTGGTGAGCCTTTGTCTAGACTACCTGGGAAAGGTGCTAAAAATGATTTCCAAAAAGGGATGAAGGATCCTAAGGATATGGCACTAAATAACCATAAGGGAATGGAGACATTTTTGAAATCAAAACAGATTGAGAAGGCTGATGGTAAGGCTATTTTTCGTAGAAATGAAGGAAGGGCTGGCCCTTCCTTATTGATGAAATGAGCTTCTTATGTTGGAATGTCTAGGGGCTGCATAAACCCTCGAGACAGAACAATGTTCACCAATTAACTAGGCAGCACAATTGTCATTTTATGTGTCTTTTGGAAACTAAATTTGATATGGGGAGTTTAGAGAATTTCATAGGCAACAAATTTCCTGGCTGGAAGTTTCGACACAATTTTCTACAAATTCATGGGGGACGAATGGTGGTGGCCTAGGATCCTTAATTTTATACTTGTCGCATCCTTGCAACAGGTGAACAGCTCATACACTGCGAGATCCGTAGCAAAATCACCAAAGCATAAATTCTAGTTTCATGCATATATGGCTTATATAGTGTACCTCAACGGAGAGATCTTTGGCATTATCTTTTAGGGCTGAATGTGAATCCGCAGATACCTTGGATACTTATGGGAGATTTTAATTGTGTGTGCTTACCATATGAAAGGAGAGGAAGCCGCACCCCTTCAGCCTATTTCCTTAAGGACCTTCAAAACTTTCAGGTGGCATTAAATTTAGAGGATGCTCCTTCTAAAGGTGAATTCTACACTTAGAATAAAAACCAATGGATGGCCAAATTAGACCGAGTACTTCTCAATTTGGTTTGGAATACCCGTGATTTATTATGCTTTGCTACTTTTCTCCCTATGCTAGCTGATTTGGACCATTGTCCAATACTCATTGATTTTCATCGACATCAACACCGTGGTACGAAACCTTTCAAATTTTTTAACATGTGGATTACTCACCCCCTTTTTCAGGACACTGTGGTCAACACTTAGAGCATGGTTGTTCATGGCACTGCTCAATTTTCGTTATGCACTAAACTAAAAGCACTTAAAGCTCCTTTAAAAGCTCTAAACTGACACACTTTTGGGCACATTATAAATAAAGTACAAGTAGCACAGGAAGATTTTCAGCGAGCTTATTAGGCCCTCCTTCAATCCCCAGATGATGAAGACTTGCAAACTTTGGTTAATCTTAAGAGGAAGCAAACATGCTTTCTTCAAGATGTAGAAAGACGTTTCTTTCAACAAAAGGCTAAGTGTACTCATTTAATGGAGGCAGATCGGAGCACTAGCTATTTTCACTCCATAATTCAAAAGAAAATTAAACAGAATACTATTACCCATCTTCTAGCTAATGATGGGTCAGAAACTTCATCAATGGACGAAGTCACTGATTGACTCCTTCAATATTACAATACTCTTTTGGGCTCATCGTCTCCTAAAACGCCATCGGACGCATAGTTCATCCATCATGGTCCCATTCTTGATTCTTTTGATCATGCTTCTTTGGTTGCCCCTATTACTATGGCTGAAATTAAACAGGCACTATTTGATATTAGAGATGATAAAGCACCAGGTTCGGATAGTTACTGTTGACACCCGATCTGAAAATCGGATCCCAATCGAAAAATGAGAAACGGATACAAAGATGAAGCAAATTCAAATCGGATAAATCGAATTCGAAGGCGAAACAAATAACAAAATGCAAACGAATCGAAGCAAATCAGTTGGCAAGCGAAACCAAAAGCAAAAGCGAAATCGAATTGTAAAGCGAAGAAACCGAAGCAGAAACATAAGGCGAAAACAAATCAAATGCGAAGCGAACTTAAACAAATTCCGACATCCGTGATCATTTTATCTTAAAAGACTATTACGTTGGAAACCTTAGACATTAATAATCTAATCCGGTATAAATTTTTTTCTTTTCTTTTCTTTTTTTCTTTCTTTCATTCATTAATCAAACTCATAAATAGCAATCTTATTTCCCGTCTTGGAAATTCATCCATAAACAAACACTCAATTCTTAATCATTTTCTTATACATTATCTAAAATCCCAAAACTCTTTTTTTTATACAAATTTTATCGAAAATTCGGCAACATAGCGGCTGCATTTGACCTAACCCAAACCTGCAAAGTATTTAAAACACACTTCTATAATTTCCCATTCAATCACACAAACATCGAATCCATCGGACCCTCCGTCCGGAATCTTAGCATACACAAACACAATCCTATATCTAAACCATTTCAATATATCTCAATTAATCAAATTCATCCATATCCAAAACATATTCATCTCTCTACTCAATTTATATTCAAAACCAAAATGCATAATCCATAGCGATACACAACCCAAATTAAAATCATATGCAATTCCACAGTCCAAAAACCATACACAAATCCAATTCCACAACTCAAGTCCTTATACAATTTCATTAATCCATACATATCATAAATTAATTACTTACAAATCCTTAATGGCCTTTCAAGCCATTTACAAACCAAATACTAAAAATCCAAATATACGAATTACAAAAGTATGCAAAATCAGACAAATGGCTTGACTCTCTTTCATCTGATCTCCTGCTTGAAACCTGGAGATGGGGATGAAAGGGGGGTGAGCTAGACAGCTCGTGGATAACATGTTTATAAATTGAAACATAAGCAAA
>JAOSBK010031419.1:0-11766 GCA_027568895.1 Erythroxylum shatona | reverse complement strand
ATACAGTACAATTGTACAATATACTAATATGGACTATTTTGCAATTTTTAAAAATTTTAGGGACTATTTTATAAATTAAAAAAATTACCCAAAATGATACCCGGTACTAACCGTACCGGTACAGTTTTGTTCCAAAACTTAATCCGATACCAAGCCCGGTATGGTATTCATAACTTTGATTTTGAGCATGCGGTTGTTTATGCCGTTTATTTTCAGCTACAAGTTTTATAATAAATAAATAAAACATACTGAAATTTGTGGATAAAAATTTATAGCACGGAGTAGAAAAAGGATCTATCCCACAATTTTGAATTACACAATCAACATCTGCCCTCCATCCTTTATCCTATTTCCCAAAACTTGTTGAGAAAAAAATAGAAGCGCTTACTAGTTTTAAGATAAACGAGTTGATAATGATAAGACAAAAATCTTAAATTCTTCATTAATATTTAGGATCTTTAAAATTTAAATTCGGAATAAGAAATATTAATTCTTGTTATTTGTCGGTCTTATGGAATTGACAAACAACATAACATTCAATTTTGCAATTAATTCATTATATTATTTTTTAACTTAATTCTTATTTGAAAGATAGGATTAAGGGATTCAATTTTTTGAAGAACTTATTATTTTCTTAAATTAACTATAAATTTGACACAAATCCAATACTTAGAATTGCAATTCTAATCAATTCCTCAAACCTAATTGACCCTTGAGTTTAATAAATAAAAATATCAATATTAATTATTTTCAAAAGACCTCTTCGTTAGATTTTGTTTGTGATTCTTGTAGTTGATTATTAGTTAAATACTAGTTCCTTTTTGATAATTTGTTATAAAAACTGTGAAAAGATGAGTATGGTATCCTAATGTAATATAAATTCTTGGTAATAAAAACTTCTATTCTTGAAAACTCATCAAACTTATTTTTAATTATTAATATAATGAAAAGTATTTTTAATTCATCAAATTATAGGAGTTTAGTTTGAATGAAATTCAAATAATATAAAAAATTTAAAATTAATAATGCCATTAATTATATCAGGTTATTTTATCTAGTTGTTAAATTTAATTTGTAACAAATGACCATGACTAATATATAAACATAAGTGTGCCTAATTTTGTAATGTATGCTTATTATGTAACTTTAATCTAATTAACGGTAAAGATTTTTAAAAAATATTATATAATGGTATAAAGCTAATAGTATAGTTTGTTTTGCAATTCAAATAGCATAAATCAAATCAAAGTTAAGTATTGTATAAATCGTAGATTTATCAATAGAAACGATATTTATGTTAAAAAAAATTTATTTTTTAATTGCAAGTAGTTTCGTCACTTTCATCTAAAGTTCAATATTCATAACGTGAGGATGAGAAAGAAAACTGGAAAATTTCTAAAACTGGAAAAAATTCTCATACACAATTCTATTTTTAGTTAATTTAAAGTTAAAAATAGATTACATGGTCCACTAATTCAATTTGATGTTGATCATAAAGATAGACCACCTTAATTGCAATGTTAATATTTCAGTAATTCCTGACTGTCGGTGTCCTTGCTCCAAAACTTGATTAATACATACGTTTTTTGTCATTTCAGTTGCTAACGTTATTGTTTGATCTCCTGAAATCTTTAATTTTTTATAACGTCGTTCACTCTCAACTTGTATATAAGCCACACATCCATCCTTTAAGGTGGTTTGATTCTATTTCTATTTTTTTGTTACAATTTTTAGTTTTTAATTTCTGTTTTTGGTTTTTAGCTTTTGTTTTTCTTTCAAATAAAAACAAAAACTTATTTAGTTATTAACGATAATGTAGTTATATTTTTATCACTAAAAATAATTACATTTTAAATAAAACTTAAAGATAAACTATTTTTAATTAAATAAATTTGTTTAATATCTTATATAATATTTATTAACAAATTATTAATAAAATTATGTTATTTTAATAAAAATAAATAATTTAAAATTTATATTTGATTTATAAGTTAATATTTATTTGAAATATATGTTAATTATTAAATCAAATTTTATTTGAATATTTATATATTTTAAATTTAATTATAAAATTAAATAAAATTAAATTATTCATAATTTTATTGATAATAAATATAAATTTATTAAATATATAAATATAATTTGACTTAAATTATTCATAATTTTATTAAAATAAATAATTAAATAATATATATTTAAATGATAATAAATCAAATTATGAAAAAACGAAAACAGAAAACAAAAACCACTTTTTATTATTTTCATAAATTTTGAAAACTAAAAGAAACAAAAACCAAAAACAGAAACTAAAAACTCAAACAAATAAGATTTTTTACTGAATTTGAAAACAAAAACAGAAAACCAAAAACAAAAATGGAAACAAACACCTCCTAAGAAAATCGCATATCTGATCAGCCTTTCTTCCGTTGTCACGCATCTTTTTATTTTCACCATACAACACATGCATCTCCTTTCATAGATAGACAACTTTATGCACAAATCTTCTTTTATAGATATTGTCACGCATATCTATTCTATTCTACCTTTGTTTGATTTTATTAATTCTCGGAAACAAATTTTACTTTGCCCTTTAGAGTGCACCAAAGCTAGCAGAGAAGGCGTTAACTATGGGGTCGGATCCCATTGTCCTGTAGTACCATAGAGGAGGGATTTTCAACCTAGGACAGTGATTTTTCATGACGCCTTACTTTAAGGTAAGTCATTCCAATTTATTTTATTACTATTTTGCTAACAATCCAAGTCAAAAATTTATTGCGTTGCTACTGTTTGTTGGAAATTGTTGCATTTTTTATGCTGCATGTTTATTTCAGTATAAGTCAGAATATTGTACTACTGCATATTAATTTTGGTATAAGTTGGAACATTGTTATGTTCTTCGTACTGTTTGATTATTTCATGTAAGACATCTCTGTTTTTGAATTTATTGTGTCATCTACGAATGAGACCAACATAGATTATGCTCTTATTATTCCCCACATAGGTTCTGCCCTTATCACTGTAGCCCAAAGAACTATACCTGACCTAACGAGATTAGACTCTTTAGATGGGAGAAACTTTAAAAGATGGTTTGAGAAAATTCTACTTTACTTTCAGCAATATGAAGTTGATTATGTGTTGTTTCAAGATATTCCTAGTGACAATACCGACCCTAAGATAACTAAGGATAACCGTGTAATTAGTGGAGTGTTGCTCAACCATATGATGAATTCATTATTTCATATCTATTGTAATTACAAAATTGAGAAGGAGATTTGAGATGCCTAAGAAGTTAAGTATGGAATTGATGATGCTAGTACAAAGAAAAATGCAATTGCTAGGTGGTTAAAATTTACTGTTGTTGATGATAAGCCCATTATAGACTAATTACATAAGTATGAAATTGCATGCCTCATGGAACGAGTATAAAACTCAGTTAAGGCATAAAAAAAAGACATGAACCTACAGGAGTTGATAGGGCATATAAAGATTAAAGATGCAATCGCATATAAGACAAGGCCAAATCACTCACCCCTGTCCCTATTATTAAGGCTAACGTCATTTAATACAAAAATGCAAGTAACTCCAATAAGAATGGTGGACACAACAAGTCTTTCAACAATAACAAGTACGATCAACTTAAGTGAAAAAGGATTGATGGTGACTATTAGTGATGTCACAAGTTAGGCCATCCTGCTACTCTTTGCCAAGCTAGAATCAACCATGAGAAGAAGGGCCAAGGACATAAATCATGATAGTTCGGGAAAGGAAGCTAGAAGGGGTACCAACGGGGCAACCAGAAGAGCTTTTGTAAGCTTCAAGCTAATATGGTTGAAGCTGATGATGATGAGGAGATCATTACTACTGTGGTGTCCGAAGTCAACCTTACTGGAAACTTGGTCAAATGGATCATTGACAAAGGAGCCACACACCACATCTACACCAACAAGGACCTGTTTAAAGAGTTTAATGATGTTGTTGATAGTGAATTCGTGTACATGGGTAACTCTAGCAAAGACCTGTCCAAGGAATTGGAAAGGTCACTCTCAAAAAAGGTTTGGCTTTAGAATTTTTTTTTATTTGTTCCTGATGTTAGTAGAAAATTAATTTATGGAGCATTACTTAATAAAGCTGGTGTCAAACTTACTTTTGATTCTGATAAGCTAGTTCTTACTAAGAATGGGAACTTTCTTGGTAAAGGGTTTTGTAATGGGGGATTGTTTGTACTTAATGATGAAATGAATCCATTTACTTCCTCTGCATATATTATTGAGTCTCTAGAACTATAACACTCTAGACTTGGGCATGTGAATGCGAGGTCAACTAAGAGGATGCAAAACCTAAGCTTATTGCCTAACCAGATCACTAATAAAATGGAAAAATGTCAAATTTTTGTTAAGGATAAACACTTTAAGAAACCTTTTAAGTCAGTGACTAAAAGAGAATCACAGTTGTTGGACTCGGTGTACATAAATTTGGGTGATTTTAAAAATTGTGTGAGTAAAGGAGAAATGAGGTATTATATTACTTTTGTGGATGATTCTTCTCGATTTACTAAGGTTTACTTATTGAAAAATAAAAGTGATGCACAGGAAGTGTTGATGAAGTACAAAACTGAGGAAAAAAATTGGATATAAGACAATTTATTCAATTTTTATGGCATAGGCCCCTAATAGTATTGCTTATAGATTTATGGTTAAGGAAGAGGAATCTAACAATTATAGAGTCAAGAGATGTTGTGTTCTTTAAGGATATATTTCCTATAAAAGTAACTGTGAAAGCTCTTAGAGAATCTGTCCCTAGTTCTTCTACTAATGATGACATAAAGGAAGAAGAAATTGTTGAACTAAGGAGAAGCAAAAGAGCTAGAGTACTCACCAATTTTGGTTCTGACTTTATTACTTCCTTTGTAGTGAAAAAACCTGAGGAGATAGTGACATTTTTGTGTTGAATTAAATTATTAGGGAAGATTCCAAAACTTATAGGGAAGCAATGGGATCTATGGATGCTACCCTTTGGAAGGAAGCCATAGATAGTGAATTAGAGTCAATCATATACAATAAAACTTAGGTTTAGTTGATCTACCTTAAGGGTGTAAGCCTTTTGAGTGTAAGTGGATTTTTAAAAAGAAATTAAAACCTGAAGAAACCATTGAGAGTTTAAAGCAAGACTTGTCATTAAAGGCTTTAAACAAAAGGAAGAATTGTACTTTTTTTATACTTACTCACCTGTTACCAAAATTGCATATATAAGGACGTTGTTTGTTATTGCCTCGATATTAAAGCTTCATGTGCACCAAAGGAATGTTAAGACAACTTGCTTGAACGGTGATCTTGATGATAAAATTTATATAGTCCAGCTTGAGTGGTTTAGAGTGCCTAATCAGGAGCAAAAGGTGTGTAAGTTGGTTAAGTCTTTGTATGGACTTAAACAAGCTCCCAAACAGTGGCATGAGAAATTTGAAAGTGAGATTTCTAAACATGGTTTTACCTTTTGTGATGCCAATTCTTGCATTTATGTAAAATCTGATGTTAATAGTCGTGTGATCATAACTCTTTATGTGGATAATATGCTTATTTTTGGTGCTAGCTTATCTGTTATTAATAATACCAAAAGTTTGCTAAAGTCTTCTTTTGATATGAAAGATTTTGGACATATGGACTTTATTTTAGGAGTCAAAGTTGATAGGACTGACTCTGGTTTTAGGTTAAATCAATCTCATTATGTTGAGAAAATTTTGAAGAAGTTTGGTTACTATAATGTTGAACCAATCAAGACTCCCTATGATGCTAATGTTGCTCTAAAGAAAAATCTTAGTGATAGTGTAAACCAAGCTGAGTATGCTAAAATTCTTGGTAGTGTGATGTTCTTGTTGAACTATTCTCGTCAATATTGCATACAGTATGTGTAAACTTGGTAGGTATACTGATAATCCTAATCAAGAGCATTGGAATGCATTGATTTGTTTATTGAGATATTTGAGAGGTACTATACATTATGGATTATCTTTTGGTAATCATCTTCCTATATTGGAGGGTATTTTGATGCTATCTGGGTTCACTATAAGAGTTAACACATTTAGTGACAATTATTTTGTGACTAACTATCATTTCATCATAAATATGAGATTTTTTGTGACTAAACAATTTATTTTTTGTCACTAATATAATGGTAGTTGTGACAATTTAGTATCTTTCACAATTAAATTGTCACTATTAATATATTAATAATGTCAAATTTTCTTTTATCACTAACTTATGTCACTAAAAACATATGCAATTTGACGCCAAAGTAGTTTTGGGAGGAATAAATTGTAATTATGACAAAACATATGTTGGTCAATAATATTTTCTATTTGTTGTGACAAAACATAGTTTGGTCATTAATATTTTTCTCTTGTTGCGACGAGACGGATTACTGTCACACAATATTTTACTTTTTGTGATGAAAACTTTGCCAATAAAAATTCAATTAGTTAGTTTTTACTTAATATTGTCACAAAAATGAAACTATCACTATAGTTACTACTATTCATAATTTTTTGCGACAAGAAATTTTGTTGTTACTTGATTACCAACTTTTTGTTACAAAGGTTATTTGCAATATAAATGTAACAAATTAATGATAGCTATTTCTTGTTATAATAACATTAAAATTAACCACTCTAATAATTAATTTTTCATTATTGTATAAATTTTAAGGACTAGAAACTACTTGTCGGAGTTTTTTATTTAATATTATTGTTTGCAAATAAATTTAAATATTTTATTATAAAATATCCAAAATATTAAGTCAAACTCTTAATCTATTCAAAATTTAAAAACAAATTTAAATTTGTGTCAATCTAATATTTAATTATCTGACTAATTATAATTGTTGACACCTTTATTCACTAAATTTTTATTAACTATCATTTTGTTATTTTTATATTATATTCAAAAATTATGCATCAAATTTAAATTCCAAATTAAAAACCCAAAAATATCTAGAATTTATTAGAAATCATAATTACTCTAATCCTATTTAAGTCATTTCTTTTAATGTGAAGTACACTTAGGGAGTGCTTGGTTCATGAGTTTGAGAATGAATCAATGAGTATGGAATGAATAACAGGTGTTTGGTTTTATATTATGATCATGGATATTTGTTTTCATATTAGATTTTTTGGAATACTCCATACGCCTAAAATATAAAAAGAATGGGTTTCATTCCTGATCAGGGACAAGTGTCATGGGTGTGACAATCTTTGTCACTCCCATGACAACAAGTGTCACAGGCGCAACACTTCTTGTCACGCTTCTGATTACTTATTTTTAATTAAATATAATTACAATATAATTAATTAATTACAATATAATTAATTACTTAATTCAATATAAATTAATTAAATATACTTAATTAAAATATAATTAATTAAAATATAATTATTAATTAATTTATTATAATATAATTAATTTATTATATTTTTCTCTTGTTTAGCAATTAAATATAATTTATTAAAATATATTAAAATTTGATGTACAATAAAATTAACAAATTTTTATTTCTTAATATTTTTAACAAATCAATCACTATCAATGGTAACGATAATCATTCATTCCTCTTAACCAACCATCATAAGTATAATGATTATATCCATTCATATTTCTCACTATATTCATTTTCATTTTTGTTATCATTCTTTCGTGTGAACCAACCGCTCCCTTATATTATAATTGAATCAACTGCTAGAATTTTAACATATTTAGCAATGCATAAATTACAAATTAATTTTCAAAATAATTTGAAATTTTGCATTTGTTTATGCTCTCACATAAAAACTCACACTTCACATTTCATAAAGAAATTAAGAAGTCAATGCTACGTGGCAGTAGTAAGAAATGTAGGATCAGAATCAGAAATTTCAACGATTGATTCGATCTCTTCATAGGAAGCTTTGGATCATCTAATCCAACAACAAATAGAAAAACCCTAAGGATTAGTGACATTATACAATGCTTCATAAGCCTCATTTGTCTGCTTCTTTCACTTGCTCTCTACAGTCAGTCTTCTCAATTCTCACTGTAAGTGAGCTTTTAGTTAGTAAAGTTATTCATTTCAAGGTTCAATCTTTTTCCTTCTTTTAGTCTTCTTCACTTGTGTTCTTCATGGGTTTTAGCATTATTTGATTTGCACTTTTACTTGCTTCATTTATTTAGCTTTATGATACGTGTTAGTTAAATTAAATTATCATGTTTACCTTTTATCGGTTGTGTGATTTTGAAGATATATAGTTTGTGATATGAAGTAATTGCTTGGTTTTTTCATTAGATCTGAAAATGAATTTTTCGTTTCGTTCAAACTTCTGGATGAGGTGAATAATTTCTTTGGATAAATGATAGATTTGCGTTGTATGGTACATGATATTTTATTGAATAGTAATTTCAAGCTATATTATCAGAAGACCTTTTTAAGATCTATTTCCTTAAAGGCTTGAACTCAATGATGTTGTAATTTATTATGGGTGTTGAATCATTGTCGTGAAAATCTTGGTTCTTGTTATTGATCCCCCATTTGGGATTGTGATATAATTTGATTTAATCCAGCTATGGTTGATGCAGATAGATTATTCTTATGTTTGTTGAAACTCAATAGAAGAAAATTTAACTTGAGGCATGATTTGTATTTACTTTCCTATTTATCAGTGAATATCTGTTTTTTTCACTATTTAGTTTGTATCTTAGTGGCTGTAGTTTAATGGTAAATCCCACATGTATTGTTGTGGGGATCTGCACTCGAAACCCAACAACCACATCTATAAACATTAACTAAACTATTTGGAATTTATAAGATTAGACAAAATTACTGATTGTTGATGGTGGATAGTTTATTTTTGCTTTTCATTCACTTTTGAAGTGTGAAAAATAAACTCACAACGATATCTTTTTTTTTTTTGCAGTTTTGCAAGTTGTTGATAATCTTTTGTGCTTATGAAATGCGTTTGTTTTTGTAAATTCAACTTCTAGGCCAAGTTTTATAATGGGTAAGGAGAAGGTTCATATTAACATTGTGGTCATTAGCCATGTCGACTCTAGCAATTCAACCACCACCAGCCACTTGATCTACAAGCTTGGAGGTATTGACACGCTAGGTTAAAAGGACAAGTTGTTGTTAGCACTAGTAACATGATCTTCAAAATTATATGATTGTATATTTAAAATTTTACTATAATATTATATATGTCTATTAATTGTTATTTTTTAAATAGGAAATGTAAATTCTAAAAATTGTGGATAATGACCAGCAATCAATGCTAGACTTGCCAAGAAGAAATATGAAGGAAAATAAATTGATGTTCAATTTCCTCTTCTGTACTATAAGGTATGCAGTAAGCGTGTCAACCTTTTCATGTTGGAAGTTACTATATGCATTCAAAAACTTGCACCACATCGTGTCTCTAGTTGGAAAGAGATTTTAGTTGTTTTTGCACATTTGGCACCCCGAGTTTGTTACTTAATGCTTCTGCCCAATTGGAGATCCATCAAGTGCCACAACATCAAATATTCCAACTAATTAGGTGAGTTTATAAATTTATAAAATCTAGAATAATTACTATTACTTCTTATTATTATCATTATATTATTATAAAATGTTAATACTAAATTTATGGTTTAATATTTTATAAACTAATTAATTGATTCTATTTTTTATTTATTTTGTTGGAAACAAATCAAAATTGAACTTCATTTGGAAGAATAACCAGAAAAATTTACCTTGGAGAGTTTTAGCTTAAATTAGTACGAAGTAGTTCAGAATAATTGTAATAAATATAATTGTCTTTGGATATTAAAATTTCAATTTTATTTATTGGAAATTAGAATTTTGTACATTTGGTTATTTTTATATATATTAATAATTTTAGTTGCTTGTGTTGGTACTAAAAATCATGTCATTTGTGACAACTTCTATTTTATGGCTAAAATTGTTAAATTTAATAATATTATTTGTAACAAATACGAACATATTAGTGATAAATTTATTGTAACATATAATCTTTATTTAGTGGCAGCGTTATTGTAACATATAATTTTCATGTTGACAAAATTTGTTAGACAATATGGTCATTGATGCAAATTTTTTTATCACTAATGCAATTTTATTGTTGAATTTAGAGTTTTATTTGTGATAACAATAAAAAAACAAATTTTCATTTTTGTGATAAAATGATGTTGACAATTTTTTCCTAAAAATATTGGTAACTAAGAAATAATGGATACTGATAAAAAAAGCATGAGTGACAAATAGTTTGTCACTATTTTCAATTATTTGTGGCGATAATGTTCTCACAATAAAAGGAAGTATTGTTACGACTTAATTCGTCACTACTTTATATTGTTTGTGGTCACAAACTTATCACAAATATGTAAAGTTACTGTGACCATATAATTTTGTAACACATTTCATAGTTTTTAGTGTCAATACTTTTGTCAAAAAATTGTTGCATAATTGTGATCATTTTTAAATTTAGTCACTATTTTATTAGCGACGGGGGTATTTATGACGAGAGGTGACGACTTTAAAAATTATACACTATTAATAATAGTGACTAATATTACTGCTTTTAGTGACAACTTTTGCTTTCATTAAAAATACAATTTCTTGTACTGATTACGAAGAGTGATGATATGCACTCTACCAATGGTTATATTTTTACCTTGGCAGGAATTGTTGTGTATTGAAAATCAACCAAGCAAACATGTATTGCAAGATCAACAATGGAAGCTAAGTTTATGCCTTTGGAGTTGGCAAGATGAGAAGCTAAGTGGTTAAGAATTCTCTTAGCGGATATCCTACTTTTAGAAAAAACCAATTCCTTATGTGTTCTTTCATTATGATAGGTTGCGATTCATATTACCAAGAACAAGACATATAATGGTAAATGTAGACATATAAGATTGAGATATAAAATTGTTTGTACTTTAATTAGGCATGGTGTAATCTCTCTAGACTATGTCAAGTCAGAAAAAAAAAAAAAAAACTTAGCGGATCTGTTTACAAAAATTTTAAGTAGGAAACTAATTTCAGAGCATGCTAAAGGAATAAGGTTGAGCCCAGTTATGTAGTAATCTCGTGATGGATACATGTCTTGGAAACCAAGTTCAATGGGTCAAACAAAGTTATGTGGTGACTACTTATACCTTGTTTGTGGAATAATACTGAGACACATTCAGTTGTTGAATTACTTCCCTTAGCATGACCTTGCTTCGTTTGATGAGGTTGGATGTTTTAATCCTTAAAGAGTTCCATAACTGAAATTTAGGTGGTGTGAGCATTAAACACTTGATGGACTCACCTATGTGATTGTTGAGGGTTAGCTACCCTCCTATGAGAGTATTTAGGCTATCTCTTTAGAGCTATCACGAGACCAAGGTATTTTGAAGCTGTTTATTTCTCTAGCAAGTTCTGTCTTTGAATTTCTTGGACACCAAGTTCAAGACTTAGTTTACCTGATTGTTTACCTATTTTTTCCTAAAATGTTACAATTTATTTTTCAAGTTTTGGACCAATTGCGGGATTATGGTGTCGTTGTTTCAAAGCTGAATTAATGCATACATTTGGTCTTTTCACTAACTTTATTGTTTGACCATCAGTCCTGAAATCTCAACTAATTCCTATTATTATTACCCATGAACGTTTCTTTAATTTTTTTCATAACCTGATTTCCTCTCAGTTTGTATACAAGTCACGCATCATTCCTCTAAGAGAACCACACATCTACTCTGCCTTTCT
>JAOSBK010031399.1:0-11766 GCA_027568895.1 Erythroxylum shatona | reverse complement strand
TGAAAGAATTCAAAGTATAGGGATAAAATAATTATAAAACTTGAAAGTTATCTTTATTTTCAATTAAATTAAATAACTAAATCATATTAATCATAATATTATTAAATAATTACTATTAAATAATATATTTTTATTTGATAAATAAAATTATTTAAAATTAAAAAAGGACAAAATCAAAATGTTCATAAATTATAAATTTTGGGAGAAATTTAAACCAAAAACAAAATTAAAGTTATATTGAAATTAAAAGCTAAAAATAACAGTAAATCCAAATACCCTTTAATTTTAATAAGCGAAGTAAACTTGACGTATCGAAGGTCAATGATTTAAGTTACGATGAAACGAATCAAAATTTTTTGTTTCGTTTTAATTTGTTAATTTATTAAATAATTTGTTTAAAATATATAAAAATTGTCTAATGCATACTTAAAATTAATAAAAACAGGTTCTCCGTTAAATCACTATTTAAAATTAAAAATCATTAAAAAATTAAGAGAGAACCGATATCTCTTTAAAGTTTATTCCACCTAAGAAGTCCACTATGGGCTTTCTACTAATTATTATTTAGTGGATTCATTCCAATCAACATAGGCAAGAATGTTTTTAATTGTTATTTTGTGGGAAAAAGATAAATTCCTTAGAGGGAGGAAACGACAGAGGATTGTTTTAAACATAAACAGCTGAGCATCTCAACTTTTTATACTCCTCAAATTTGTGTTAGAAAGAAACATGAATTGCGTTTTACGTCGCATCAGATTTCTATCATTTCAAGCAAAATAAAAAAGGGCTAAATTGACACCGACATCAGCTCTGGAGTAGAATACTTGAAATGGTTCCTCTCACTCGACACAGACAAAAGCATATGGCTTCCATTAAAATAAATCAAGTTGAAGTAATCATGTTGTTGGTGTGGCAAAAACAAAATATGAAGGCTGCGTTAAAGACATGGCGACAAGAGAAGAAATCATTATATTAACAGCGCATGACTTGACTTGCTTAGGAGTAGTAGGCTTTCAAGAGTGCAAGATTAATCTAACACTATTGAAAACCAATTGGATTGGATTTACGCTGTTGGCGCTGACAAGGACTCCGCTTCTTAATTCTTATTATTATCGCAAGAGTCGTGGGGCTCTCACGATATTAATTTTACACAAACCAATAATCAAATTTTACTACCAAAACTAATATGAAATATTTGATAATTAGCGATCCTAGCCAGACTAGGTGACATCTAGGTCCTCGTGTGTCAAAAATAAGGAAAACGGTCGGAAGAATCTCTGGAACACAAGTCAAGTCCTAGAAGCGAGATCACTAGTCTGGCGTTTTGGACAAGTGGACGCTCCTATCACCTCCTCTTTTATTTGACTTTCAAGTGTTGTATCAACCTTCCCGATTAGCTCTCACGCTTCACCCCAAAACTATCGTAGTCGGAGCCAGCACATAACGACAAAACACGACGCTCCAACCCAACCCCCACGTTCTCTGCGTTTTCTTTCAGTTTAACAGCACTACACCCTCTCTCCGTCTTTGTCCCTCTATCTATATAGCCGCCTCTATTGCCACCGGATCCAGCTTCACATTCCTCCTGTCAAAGTGAGTGATAAAGGGTTGGTGGCAGATTCTGGTGTGCAAGTGGAGAAAAGGTTTACAGTGACTTTGAGTCTCTGCTGTATGTCAGTGAAATTCTGCAGTAATAATTACTACGGTGGATACAGCGAGCTTGCTAACCCTTTGCAATGGCCACAGCTCAGGAAAAGACGACGTTGTCTTGTTGCTTCAATACCACCACCAAAACCAAAACAAGCACTTCTGATGCTGCCAAGAACAGGGCTGTTCAGAATTGGAGTGTTGGTGTTGGGCCTGATCAGTCTGGTGATGATCCCATCACTAAGACTGCGACCGTGGCGACCCTGATCCATCCTGTTGAGTCCCTTCCCGAATCTCCTCCTACCAAAACTACTTCTAGTAAAGGTGATTCGAACTTTGGTTTATAGCTTGCAAGATCTAATGGCAATTTGGGTGATCCTAGTTTGATGATGTTATTTCTTTGTTGAAATTGCTTATAAAGTTTCTTTCTTTGGCTAATATAGGAATCCAAGTCATGGCTAGGCCTCAAACCCGCCACCCTTTGGATCCTTTAACCGCTGCCGAAATTTCTGTTGCAGTAGCAACCGTGAGGGCAGCTGGAGCAACCCCTGAGGTTATTTGATACTTTCGGAGTTTGAGCTTGAATTAGGATATGCATAAATTGAGGATTTCATGTCAAGAAATTATTGGTGAAGAAATGAATTGATGTTCATTTTTCAGGTTAGAGATAGTATGCGTTTTATCGAAGTTGCTTTGGTGGAACCAGACAAGCATATTGTTGCATTGGCAGATGCATATTTCTTCCCTCCTTTCCAGCCTTCATTGCTTCCCAGAACAAAAGGTGGGCCTGTAATTCCCTCAAAACTTCCTCCTAGACAAGCTAGGCTTGTCGTTTACAACAAAAGCTCAAACGAGACAAGCATTTGGATTGTTGAGCTATCAGAAGTTCATGCTGCAACTCGAGGCGGCCACCACAGAGGGAAAGTGAAATCATCCAAAATTGTTCCTAATGTTCAGCCTTCCTTGGTATTCAAAACCTACTTTTGAATGTTATGCTTTATAAATACCTGCATATGTTGTATCAAATTTAATTATTTGAGTTGTTTGTCCCACGACCTAACATTGGGGCACACTGTTTTAAATTGATCAACTAAATATCGAATACATTATCAAAAGCTGGCAAATTATGACGAAGATCCATGCCTTGTCTTGGAATTCTTTCAGAGTTACTCGAGACAATATAAAGTCTCTTTTTATATGAATTCAATGCAATTCTATGCGTGTTTATGATACCCATCACGAATTCTAGTTTTTCATTGGCTTGACAAGTTCAGGATGCTGAGGAATATGCTGAATGTGAAGCTGTTGTGAAAGCCTTCCCTCCTTTTAGAGACGCAATGAAAAAGAGGGGTATTGATGATATGGATCTTGTAATGGTAGATGCTTGGTAATCTACGTACACAACTCCCTTTGATAAGTGTTTCTACTATGTGCCTTGCACTTCACATAACATTATCATTTTCTGCAGGTGTGTTGGATATTACAGTGAGGCGGATGCACCTAGCCGCAGATTGGCTAAACCGCTAATTTTCTGCAGAACTGAGAGTGACTGCCCAATGGAAAATGGTTATGCTCGTCCAGTTGATGGAATCCATGTTCTTGTTGACATCCAAAACATGATTATCATTGAGTTTGAAGACCGTAAACTTGTTCCTCTGCCTCCAGCTGATCCCTTGAGGAATTACACTGCTGGTGAAAGTCGAGGAGGTGTTGATAGAAGTGATGTGAAACCTCTACAGATCATTCAGCCTGAAGGTCCAAGCTTTCGAGTAAATGGTTATTTTGTTCAATGGCAGAAGGTGAGTGCTATTTTGCTGTGCTCATCACCGAAGCATCTGATGTCAGGATACAATGCTATTTAATGATTTACTTGTTGCTTGGCAGTGGAATTTTCGTATTGGTTTCACGCCTAGGGAGGGTCTAGTTATCTATTCAGTTGCTTATGTGGATGGTAGCCGTGGTCGGAGACCTGTGGCTCACAGGTTAAGTTTTGTTGAAATGGTCGTCCCTTATGGAGATCCGAATGAACCACATTATAGGAAGAATGCATTTGACGCTGGGGAAGATGGGTTGGGAAAAAATGCTCATTCTCTTAAAAAGGCAAGTGCTTTCTTCTCATCTCTATTAAGGCAAGGCTTCTGTTCCACTACCAGAGAATCAGGATAGTAAGGAAAACCGAAAATATTGACACAATTCTTTTGTTGCAGGGCTGTGATTGTTTGGGCTATATCAAATATTTTGATGCACACTTTACAAATTTCACCGGAGGCGTTGAAACAATTGAAAACTGTGTCTGTCTACATGAAGAGGATCATGGGGTCCTGTGGAAGCATCAGGATTGGAGAACAGGATTGGCAGAAGTCAGGCGATCTAGAAGGCTGTCAGTGTCTTTCATATGCACTGTGGCTAATTATGAGTATGGATTTTTTTGGCATTTTTATCAGGCAAGTCGGTGTCTGACTCAGCTCCATCTAGCACTTTCATCCTCATTGGTTTTACCGATCTATGTTTCCTAATTAACCTCTTTTACATGGAGGTTGTTCTAAGTGTGAAGCGTATTTCTGTGCTTTCAATTGTGAGCCTCTTTATATATCCTCTTTTAGTCTTTCATCTTTTTGTGCGAACATGTCGAGAAATTAATTTCTACGAACCATAAGGAAGCTTGATTAGTTTTCTGTTTTTTAGGATGGGAAAATTGAAGCGGAGGTCAAACTCACTGGAATTCTTAGCTTAGGAGCATTGCAACCTGGTGAAGTACGAAAATTTGGTACAACAATTGCTCCTGGATTGTATGCACCTGTGCATCAGCACTTTTTCGTTGCACGTATGGATATGGCGGTAGATTGTAAGCCTGGAGAAACATTCAATCAGGTACGATCACATTTATACACATGTACACATTTCATGAGTTGGAAAGTTCCTTTTCTTTTCCTTCTTAAGATGTTTGCATGACTATTAAGATCCTATTTTTGTTTAATCATTATTAATAGAGATTACATCTTCATAATTGTTGAAGTACTTGGACGAAGTGATCTCTTTAAGCTAGTTTGTTCTTTCAGTTTCTGTTATTCTTTCTTAAATGCTCTCAGACACAAAGCCATGTTGGGTGAGTATTTTTAGTTCTAACTCTTCTTCAACTTTTTCTCAATCTAGGTTGTTGAGGTGAATGTTAAAGTTGAAGAACCTGGAAATGACAATGTTCACAACAATGCATTCTTTGCTGAAGAAGAACTACTCAGAGCTGAACAGCAAGCAATGCGTGATTGTAATCCCTTGACTGCTCGCCATTGGATTGTAAGCATCTTCGTCTTGTAGGACATAAAACTTTCAGTTGAATTCTCAGGTTTTTGCCTTGTCAATTACGGTCTTCTAGTTTTCCATGTCTTCAATGTTTCTCCTGTCAGTTTGCCGCGGACTCTGAAGTAATAGGTTTTTACGTTAATTATTGTAGCATCGTATTCATGTTGGCTTGTCCGAAAATGTCGAAAGAATTGGTTGAACTCATTCCATTGCTTGTTGTATTATCATATCAAAATTCAGGTCAGAAACACAAGGACTGTCAACAGGACTGGGCAGCTTACAGGTTACAAGCTAGTACCTGGCTCTAATTGTTTACCTTTAGCTGGTTCTGAAGCAAAATTCTTGAGAAGAGCTGCTTTTTTGAAACATAACCTTTGGGTTACTCCCTATGCACGCGATGAAATGTATCCTGGAGGAGAGTTTCCTAATCAAAATCCACGGGTTGGAGAAGGCCTGGCTACTTGGGTTAAACAAAATCGACCCCTTGAGGAAACTGATATAGTAATTTGGTAGGTTTCTTTCTTATCATCTCTTTCCATCATAGTGATAGTACTTTATTTTAACAAACGATCTTGTTACTTTGGAGGTAACAAGGCATTGCCAATAGACAATACGCATTTCTGGTGTGATGTGATCCACATTTGCATTAGAACCAAAGATGACAATGTCATGAATGTATATGATAACATAGAATGTTGATTAGTTTGAAGTAGTCGTGCGGTGTGCTCCTAGGCTCAAATTGATTAAATTGCTGGTGTTAAATTGCCTATTTCAGGTACGTATTTGGAGTGACACATATTCCTCGACTTGAGGACTGGCCTGTCATGCCGGTAGAGCGCATTGGTTTTATGCTTATGGTAAGAAAGTACAACAAGAATGATGATTAAATGTGACTTCCTAGTCTCAGATGCTAACTGATTTTGCCTGCATATTGAGTACTTTTTCGGGTTTTGTGTTACATTGCAGCCACACGGGTTTTTCAATTGCTCACCGGCTGTTGATGTTCCTCCAAGTACAAGCGATTTGGACCTCAAGGACAATGGTGCTACAGCCAAACCTGTTCAGAATGGCGTCATTTCGAAGCTCTGAATCTGAGCCTAAAATTCTGCAACTTGCTGTTTGTTAAATGGTGTAGGACTGGTGTTACATATTTATGAACAATTTCGTTCTTGTGCCTTTATATCATATGGGAATGGCATTTGTTGGACTTCTGTCGATTAATAAATGAAGAGGTTGTTTGTTTCTTTCTATGATTCTTGTTTTGGTTTATATATAAATGTAATATTAATTGATAAATTTTAATAATTGATGTCTCATGTTCTTAAATAATTGATTTCAAATTATCTATTTATTTTTTAATTTTGCAATAATTTTACTTTCGAGTATTTTAACATTTTTGATGGATAATATTAATGTTTCTCTATGGTTTATAAACAATTAGAAATCACAATACTTATTAATTTATTTTGTTAATATTACGAATAAACTGATTAAGTAAGATAATTTCTTTGTTATATTACTTATTAAAACACATGCTAAAACCGAAATTCATAAACTTTAAATATCCCTTTTATAATTTTAGAAGTTTTGAATATTAGAGTCCATAAAAAACAAATAGGGTCAAAGATGTGAAGCTCTTTATATAATTAAAAACATAAAAGGACTTTTCATTAAATTTATACTAATTATTTTAATATTTATTAATAAAGTTAAGTAAAAATAATTATGCATTAAATAATTATACAGATATCAGAAGTACTGACATGGTACTTGTCGAGACTTAGATATCAGAAGCGATGGCAAAGTATTTGCACAGACCTCGCTTGTACGAAACACAGAGATGTTGACTTGAAATTGACTGCAAGTGATATGGACTTTCCATAAAAAGGATTTATTAAATGATAACTTTTAATATTATTAAATAAAAAAATAGGAGAATATCTAAGCGAGCGGCAGAGAGACTTTCAGTCTACTTGACACGTCAAGAGTCGCTTCACCTACATAAAACAAAACGACATCTTTTTTAAATGTGCAAACTCTCGCGCTGCCTTGGCGAGCCAAGCCCATACACAATCTTCCGCTTCAGACAAAAGCCCATGCACAATCTTCATGCAGGGCCATCTTATACGCCTTAAGAAAGGAAAAGGGTGGTCTTTTATGAATGATTAACATCACATATACATTCAACCAACATGAAATTTTCTAAGAGACGAAGAGGCAAATGCAACACCAGACAGTCAAAACCTTTGGCTGTAACGTAACTGAAGTCTGAACTAGATGCTGTCCGAAAGCTAACCCCAAATTGATCTCAACAGAATGGCAAAGCACCGGCTTCATCTTAACGGCTCAGCTGCTGTTGCTGATTGAGTTGAGGTGACATGCCAAAGTTCACCCCACATTTGTCCAGACAAAGCAGAATTTCTGCAGAGGCTCCCGCATAAACGGTGAAGAAGTGGCAGAAGGTAAAATCATGCAGGCTATCCAACTAAGATAATTGAATCAAACTTGATCTACCGAGCAAGTCGCTGCATGAAAATCCCACCACGAAAGAGAAACAAAACTCACGTACTTTTATGGATAAGAGATTCAAGCATTCATTGTCGTTGAGGATTAGACACACGTTCACGGATTCTAGTCCTCCCATATCCATTCTTGCTATACTAGAAACCTCCACGTACACAAAATAGGCCAATTTAAAGAAAGTTCACCAATGCTGAAACTTGAAGTGTATATACTATATTTCAACATGAATTTAAAAGTAAATATACTGCAAGTTAAGGCCAAATTGTTTGAGTTGCACACGATATGAAATTACAACGTTGAACAGAAAGGAACAAGGAAAATGGCCAAGTGTCTGTGAAACTCAAGGACATAGGCTATAAGTCCGGTTGATAAACAAAACCGCAAGCACCAAACCATTAGTTGAACGTATCAGTGAGATGAAGGCAATGCACGCCAACTGTCAGCATGATGAATGACACGATCACGTGAAGCCGCCGATAGTTGTTGAAGTATCACATTTTTAACATGAGAAGCTGCTGTTTCACCAGCTCGGGTAGCAAGCTCTAGGTAAACCCCTGCTTTCAACATCTCTCCTTCCTGCAAAAGGTTTAACGTAACAACTGCTGTTATACTTCGCACCGCTAAATGTTTACAAGCAAAATAAAACAAACATTTGCACCCCTTAGACCCCAGTAAAACACAATCAATATGCATTTGGTATAAACCTAAAGTGTTTGGAGCAAAGAAAAGGAATATCAGAAAGATGCATCATATTTATCACTTATAGACAGCCGAAAGCAGAACCTGCTAGTATATACTTCATGCCCCTCGCGATTCATTCCCTCTTCAGTTGAATCTCTTACTAGTTACTAATCATGCAATACAAATTCAAATTATTAAGAAGAAGACAGTGCATTAATGTCACGTACTGAAAAAAGGCTAAGTCCATGCTCAAATTGAGCTTTACTGTGACCACGATCGGCCGCTCCCTTCATCCATTTCCTTGCTTGCCGATGACTCTGGCCCAAACCTTCTCCAACTGAATAGCAAAGAGCAACATTATACATAGCACGGACATACCCACCCCAACCTGCTGTAAGATACCATCTAGCCTGTATTAAGCCAAAACTTGAATCAAGAAAAGTTCCGCAGTGAATCAATCAGATGAAACAAAATGCTAGAATTGAAGAAGTGGCAAAGCAAAGAGACAGATACATACAGCCTCCTGTAGATTCCTATCCACCCCACGACCTTGGTGCAGACAAAGAGCAAGTTGGTACTGAGCACGAACATGACCAGCCACAGAAGCTTGGAACAACCACCTTATGGCTTCCTTCGGCCTCGGCGGGTCAGCTGCGTACAATAAACCAATCATAAGCATGAAAGCAAGACTTCCTTCACTATCCTTGTCAATTCAACAGATAACACAACCAAACAAAACTCCAGATCATATTCAACAAATAACACAATTATGAACTAAAAAAGTGGCTACCTTGCAAATAAGAAATCCCCAAATTGCACTGCCCAGCAGCATCACCAAGCTCCGCAGCTTTACGATACAAAGCAATAGCCTTTTCTCTCTTACCCAGTTCCCAATACAAAAGACCGGCGTCAACCATAGCAAGACTCGACCCAAGAGCAGCCCCTTTCAAAAACGACTCCAAAGCTTTCTCCAAATTAACCTTAACTCCACCACGCCCATGCTTGAACCGCTTCCCCCATTTCAAGAACAGCATCGCTTGTCTCAACGGTCGCAGCGCGTCCCTCCACGCGCGACACACTAGCGACGCAGTCTGCAGGTTCGACAGTGAGAAGGATGCCGCAATCTTGGTCAGTATATCGAAAGGAAGCCCCGAGAAATCCCGGCAGTATAGAAATGTAGACGTTGGCGTCGTTCTGAAGAGGCAATTTGACATGTAACGATTTGATCGTTCCTTTTTGTTAATGATACTCAGCATCGGCCTGGCTCTGTATAGGGAGGCGTCAAATAGCTCAGGCCACGTGTCTTGCTTCATATCTCCGCCGTAGATGGTGGAGAGAGAGTGAGAGAAATTGAGTCAATGTAACGCGAAGAAAACGGAGGCTCTTCGTAGGGGATTTTTTCTTTAAATTTCTTTCCTGTTGATTGTCGTGAACAACGAGATTTTGTGGTTGTGGTTGAATCATAACCGACACGACATCGCATCTGCTGACGTACGAGGATTGGTCGGCCTCTAGTAATCGTTGCTTTCGACAAACGACGACGAAAGTGTTCCAAAAGGAGACGACGGCGTCGTTGTCGGCAGAATGAATTGGGCTAAACGTTTCTTATTTTCTAGAGCCCACAAGAAAAAAAATGAACAAAAGTTTTCACCATAGTCAAAGTCCAAGTCTTGGTTTGGACTGGCTGCTGAGCAAGTTGGTTTCTTTTTGACCAAGAAACAATTTGATATCTATAATTCAAACGCATACGTTTGATGCACTTAAATATAACATAATATTATGACGAAGAGAAATTTAGGAAAATTACTATTTAACTACATAAGAAGATAATTGTCACATAGGTATTTGTATATTTCTACTAAAAGAACAAATGGAAATAATTTAAAATAAAGTCAAACCAGTACATCCAAATCTACAATGTCTTCAATCATGCCATTAAGAAAAAAAAAAAAAGGAAGAACAATCCTCTTAATAGTAGGAAAACAAAATGGGAAATTTTTATTATATCGAGGAGAACACTTATTTGAGATTGAAACTCCCATCAAGTCATAAAGATACTTTGCGAAGGAATACGGAATCCTAAATTTAAATTAATAAGTTACAAATGTTAACCCAAGATTTCAAATTTAATAGTAAATATTTGATTAAGGAGAAACCCACAATCAAATATGAATAAAATTTAAAGGTTTTTGTAATGATTGGATTGTAATCAAATTACATCTAACATAAAGGTTTTTGTATAACTTCATGAGCTGATTTATACAATTCCAACAAAGACAAATAAACTTCAAATTAACCTATATTAGTTAGGAATTTCTTGAAGAGATTGAATTATAGGAGTTGCACTAACTTTTTAGTTTGATAATTTTTATCATTTTATGTGATATGTAATAACATTTGCAAGCTAACATTGATGTTAGTTAAATTTTATCAACTAAGGGTTAATTTTTATTAGCTTATTTATGTTTTTGTTTTTATGATCGAGTTATGACAAAGTTTTAATGAGTATAGGAATTGACCTGAATTAATCTATAAAACCCATTAATCTTTTACAAGTTTGTGTATTCTCTGTTCACATAAGAGGTTCAGGTACCTGGGAAGAGTAGATCTAATCAAAGTAGGACTTAGTCATATACGTAGGTAGAGTTCTAATCAAATATCAATTAATCTAGATAATAGAGATTGGATTCAACTTTATTAAGGATAGTTAAAGTTCAATTATACATCACAGAGGGATTGTCTATAAAAAGAACTCACTTAAGTTTTGGAGTGCCTCTGTTAATAATAAGGTTTTAAAACCTAAACTAGACCGACCGGTCCGACCAAAAAAAAGTTTGAACTAGTCAATTGTCCAGTTCTGTTCTATGTAATAACCTCTAAGCATAAAAATCGAACAATTTTTCAGCAACCGGTCCAATCGGTTTGTCAAATACTCACCGTTCGGATACCTAATGCTACTAAACTTTCAAATTTCATTCAGACTTTCTAGCCTCTTCTCCATCTTCTCTTCACCATCTCTCACCACCTCCATGCATGTAGGTAAATATGATACTTGAGGGTAACCATAGATGCAGAAATCGATTTCTATTCGTTATCTCCTTAGGCGACTACTGTGAAGTTAATCTTCTATTCTCATATCTTTCATAATTGGTCTGAGATAAAGAGCTTGTTGAAGCAACTTCGAACTCCTTCTTTGGCGACTAAGTATCGTGATGGAAGGGATTGTATCTACATCCATCCTTTGTTCCTCACGCTCAAGTTTTGGTTTATTCGACCATGAAATGTTTATGTTCTTTCTATTTGGGATTTGTCATTGTTATTGTATTTTCTCTTAAATATGGGCTTTAATTTTTTTATTTCGAAAGGGTACTGCTCTTTTGCTTGGTGCTGCTGCGCTTTTCTTACTAAAGAGGAGGATAGAAGAACATATAATATAGAGCTCCAATTTGTATAGAGTTCCAATTTGTACCATTTTATTCAAGTTTCTATTAGATAAGGATAAGGTAGTGATACTTTCAATATTCTGTTTTATTCAAGTTTCATTGTTATTGTGATTTTTGTGACAGTTAGAATATAACTTTGTTATTTACATATATATATATATATATATATATA
>JAOSBK010031350.1:0-11767 GCA_027568895.1 Erythroxylum shatona | reverse complement strand
AGTCATACACAATCAAACACAAAACACTCATTTCATGTATTAACCTCAAAATATCTTTGCAATTGCTCCAATTACCTCACCCGAATCAAAATTTAAACACCACTAATTCCTCATTTAATTTCATTTAACAAATCAAGTCTCTAAGAAACGTTCGGGGTCCAACATGGCCTAAGTTGGCAAGCTTTGGGCCTAACTCAAGTATTTTTTTAGGCTTTATGTGGGCCTCATACTTGAGCTCCACAACCTAGCTCAGTATAAAACTTGAATATATATCTATTATAACCAATCCAGCTCCCTACTTCCCTTCTTTTCTCTGTCACTTTGCACATAAAAAACAAGCCTTCATAGTCATCACATCTACTCCTCACCCTCCTACATAAAGTTAGCTTTTTGGAGCAACATATTGCGACTTGTATTTGATATTAAGGCTAAGATGTGGGTTCAAGATAGTTCAGTTCAACCATCATATCTTTGTTCACTGGATTTGAAAAAAAGTGAGGTATGAATTTGATTTTGGTAGCACTAGTTTCCTCCACTTATGCGTCTTTAAGACAATGAATCAAGTTGTTTTATTAATGCTTCTTTTTTTAGGTTTGTTGGGAATTTAAATTGTTGAAGGAGAGATGATGAATAATATTGAAGGAGGCAGGCTAGGACTGAAGAGAGGGGGATGAAGATGTTTTAGGCTATTTGGATCATCAAGTTAGGTTGTGGGCATTTAGAGCCTTCTTACTTTGGATGGTATTCAAGCTACTTGAAACTTAATTTGGTTTAGGCTTATGTAATATTGTTAGGAACAATTAGGACTTGGACATAGTAAGGTAGCAGCTAAAACAAAACTAAAAATAGTGAAGATAAAATAAACACACAGATTTTACATGAAAAATTTCTAAATCAGGATAAAAATCACAAGCAAGAATAGAAGAATTTTACTACTGAAAAATTGGAGAACTACATGGAGAAAAAAACTAGACCCATAAAAAATACAAAATATTTGTTTCTCTTTTTCTCTCACACCACTTCTCTCTCTTTTTATTTTTGTTATGCCCATATGGTTGCTTTTTCTTTGTAAAGAGGCAGGAGATTGAAGGTATAGTTGGCCAATATTTGTTTTATTAGGCATGTTAGGCACCGATTCAATACCTAACACGCCAACTAAGTTTGAAAATTCTCCCACTTGAAGATTTTATTGAGAATCAATCGTATCTTCACACAATCCTTTCTACCTTGCCACTTCATATTGCTTACGTCTCTATCAGGCATCATGATGATTAACACCATAGAAACTTGTCAAGATTGATTGCTTTTGTCATAAAATCTACCAAGTTATCAATTGTGTGAATTTTCTATATGTTCACCATTCCTTCTTCCACTTTCTCACGAGCGAAATAATACTGAAATCGAATATGCTTTATCTTTGAATGAAATGTTGGATTACTTGCAAGATACAAAGCACTCTCACTGTCACAATACAGAGTAATATTCTCTTGTTTATACCCAAGTTCTTCCAACAACATTTTCAAGCACACTGCTTCTTTACTGGCTTACGTAGCTGTTATATATTCTGCTTATATTATTAATGTAGCCATAACTAACTGCAGTTTTGAAACCCAGTTCACAGCAACTCTAGCTAATGTGAACACATATCCAGTAGTGGATTTATTTTTGTCAAAATCACCTATATAATCAATATCAAAATATCCTCTAACAGTAAAATCTGATCCTTCATAACATAATGCAACATATGAAGTTCTCTTGATATATCTGAGAATCCTCTTAATTGTATTCCAATGCTCTCGACCAGGATTTGTCATGTATGGATTAACCACTCCCACTGTATGTGCAATATCTAGTCTTGTACAAATCATAGCGAACATCAAGCTCCCCATTACTGATGCATATGGTACTTGAGACATCTCAATCCTCTCTTCTTCATTACTAGGACTCATACTTAAGGATAACTTGAAATTAATAGGAAGAGAGGTACAAATTAACTTACAATCTTGCATGCTGAATCACCACAAGATCTTCTTCAAATAATTCTTTTGAGAAAGTCAAATCTTCTTATTATTTCTATATCGGTGAATTTGTATCCCTAGAATCTTGTTTGTTGGTCCTTCCCTATAATCTTGTTTGTTGGTCCTAACTCTTTTATTTCAAATTTTCTAGTCAATTATGCCTTCAATTCTTTGATAGGATCATTGTTGGGGCCTGCTACCAATATGTCATCTACATACATCAGCAAGACTATAAAATTATCTTTCTCAAACCTCTTGAAATATGCACAAGGGTCTGCATTCAGTCTACTGTATCCAAGGCTCATGATGAAGGAATAAAATATCTTATACCAACACCTCGGTGCTTGCTTTAAAGCATACAGAGATTTGTTCAACCTGAAAACCAAATTCTCCTTCCCTTTTTTTTCAAAACCTTCTGGTTGGAACATATAAAATTCTTCTTCAAAGTATCCATAAAGAAATGCAGTTTTCTCATCTAACTGCTCAAGATGCAAGTCAAATATAACACACATTGGAGAACTACTCGAACTGTAGTAAGTCGAACTACAGGATAAAATATTTTGTTAAAATCAATACCTTCTTTCTAAGCATATCCTTTTACCACCAATCTAGCATGATATCACTCCACTTGATCATCATCACTTCGCTTGATCTTGTAAACCTATTTATTATCGATAGGCTTCTTCCTTGCGGTAATAACACTAGCTCCCATGTCTTATTCTTATAAAGTGCTTCAATTTATTCCTACATTGCTATCATCCACTGAGATGCATCTAAACTATTCATTGCTTCTTGAAGAGCTGATGGTTTCCTATCCTTAGTTAAAAGATAGTATGCAATATTGCCCTTTATAATATAGTCTGAGTGCTAGCTCGATGCTCTTTTTGTGAGAATTGATCTTTAAGTTTTTGGAACATTATATTCAACTAGTTCTTGCTCATCATGCTCTGGTGCAGCTTCAGAAGAATCATTTTGATCAACTTCCCTATTCACTTGTACTGTTGTAGTTTTTGGATTCTCTTATACAGTGCCAACATTTTCTGCTTACTTTTGATCCTTATCTTCCATAAAGATAACATCCCTGCTGATAACAATCTTATGGGTAGTGAGATCTCACAGACGATACCCCTTCACACCTTCAGCATACCCTAAGAAAAAGCATCTTCTACATTTTGGATCCAACTTTGTAATTTCTTGAGTATTCAACATCACATAAGCAGGACTTCCAAATATATGAAGATTGGAATAATCTATTGGTTTACTAGTCCATATCTCCATCGAGGTCTTTAACATTGCAGTTGATGGAGCTCGATTTGCCCAGAATTTCTTATCTAAACTTGCAGTTTTCAATATCTCTCTTGTTCTTTCCAACAGAGTTTTATTCATCCGCTCTATTACTCTATTTTGTTAAGGAGTGTATGCCATTGTGAACTGTCTTTTGATGCCTTCTTGCTTGTAAAATTCATCAAATTCTTTACCAGTATATTCTCCTCTATTATCTGACTACAAACACTTGATCTTCTTACCAGATTCGAGTTCCACTTGCGCTTTGTGAAATTTGAAGACTGGAAACACATCTGCTTTCCTCTCGATAAGAAATACTCAACATCTTTTTGAATAATCATATATGAAGGATATAAAGAAATTTGCTCCTCCTAAAGACGTAACTAGCGCTTGCCATGCATCAGAGTGAATCAATTTTAGAATTTCTTTGCTTTTGAACTTTGATATGTTGAATTTCAATCGATGCTGCTTACTTACAATACAATGCTCACAGAAGGGTAGTGAAACCTTTGTAAGACTTGGAAGTAGGTTCTTCTCTGCAAGTATCTTCATTCCTCGTTCTGACATATGTCCAAGCTTTTTATGCTACATCATTGCAGATTTGTCATCTAGACTAGTCATCGCAACGAATGCCTCTCCTTTTTGCAAAGTTACTTCCTTCAGCATGTACAGATTTGCAACAAGCTTCTCTGCTTTCATAAATACCAACGCTTTTTAATCACTTTCATGATCTTGTTTTCAATCTCAAATTTGAAACCGAGATCATCCAGTTGTCTTACAGACAGTAAATTCTTCTTCAGGCCTTCCATTTGTTGCACTTTTTCAATAGTCTGAATTGTATACCATTTTACAACTTTAACTTGATGGAGCCAATACCAATGATCTTAATAGCTTGATCATTACAACTGTACATAGATCCTCGAGAGATGTATTCATACTGATGGAACCATTTTCTTCGAGAGGTCATATGAAAAGTAGCTACTGAATCAAACAGTTAGACATCAGCAAATTTTCTCTTTCCTCCAGTAGTCATTACTACTTCACAAACCATTGTGCTTCCATCATCTGAAGTCCCTGAAACGTTTCCTTAAGGAATAAAATCTTTCTTGTTTATATTCCATCAATCCTTTTTCAGGTAACCTTTCTTGCCACAATTGTAGCATTTATAGTTCTTCTTACTTCTAGATTTTGATCTATGATGAATGTGACTCACTTGGACCACGTTTTATTGATCTACTTCTCATCATTGCCAAGGCCCCCGCTTATTGCGAACTTGCCAACCTGTCTTCCTTGACCTTACGACGGCTCTCTTTTTCCAAAATAGTGACTGCTATATCATTGAAGACTAAAGTGTCTATGTTGGTTATTAAATTTATGACGAGTTGATCATACGAATATGGTAAACTTTGAAGTAGAAGTTTCGCACATTCACTTATCGCTATTGTGTTCCCCAATGATGTGAGTTGCGAAAATAGAGTATTCAAAGTGTTTAAGTGCTCCATCACCGAAGTGGATTCTGCCATACATAAAGTGTATAGTTTCCTCTTCATAAAAAATTTGTTGTGGAGTGATTTGACCATGTATAATTTTGTGAGGTGGTTTTATATTTCCTTCGCAATCTTCTTTTCTTCTATGCTGGATAATACTCTATTAATTAAAGCTAGGTGAAGATTAGCTGCAGCATTCCCATCCATCTCATTCTACTTTTCATTTGTGACTCCAGCTGGTCGTTCACTAATGGCTGCCAAACAATTATTTTTCCTCAAGATTGCCTTTATCTTCAGTTTCCACAGTGAGAAATTGCTCCCGTTAAATTTTTCAATGTCGCATTTTGCCGCCATTATTTCTATCACAACCACTTTATGAATAGTGCCTTTGACAGGATGAATAATATTCTAATTTATCTTTTGATGTGGAGGATCCACTCTTGATGGCAACCACAAAGCATACAATAAGCAGATATACATACTCAAAGCTGGCTCTGATACCACTTATTAGGAACAATTAGGACTTGGACATAGTAAGGTCGCAGCTAAAACGAAACTAAAAATATTAAAGATAAAATAGAGACACAAATTTTTCACAAAAAACCCCCTAAATCGGGATAAAAATCACGAGCAAGGATACGAGAATTTTACTACTGAAAAATTGGAAAATTATAAGGAAAAAAACTATACTCATTTTTTGTCTTTCTCTTTTTTTCTCTTTTTCTCTCATCCCACTTCTCTCTCTTTTTATTTTTGTTCTCTCCATATGAATACTTTCTCTTTGTTTATCTCCTGTTTATTTATAGGTAGGAGACTGAAGGAATGGTTGACCAAATTGACAAATATGAGCCAGACTTGATCAAACTTCAAGTTAAATTTATGCTGCATTTTATGAGAATTGAGCATCAACTTATTTCAACATGTTCCTAAATTGACATAATCTTAACTTAAGTGATTTATGAGAACAAGTAAAAGAAAGTAGAATAAGCTCATAATTACATAAACATACATGTAGCTTTCTCTTATTCTACAATATTTAGAGGTTGTTTATTTCTCTTTTATTTTTTGTTTCTCATTGTAGTTTTAATAAAAAAGAAAAATTTGCTAAAATTTGCAATATGCTGTTTCTAAAAATAAAAAATCACAACGGCTTCTCAAAACCAGAAATTATATATTTTTCTAATATTTGACAACAAGTTTTAACAGACTTTTGTTTCTATTTTCTCTTCTTATAAATTACCTTCGGTGTAGAAACTCTTCTCTCTTTTGTCCCGAACATATGTGTTCTCTCTGTCTCTTGCTTCTTTGTTATTTTCTTCTCTCTTACGTCCCTCGCATTCTCTGTTCCTTCGGCTTCGACGTTGTTCTTTTCTATTATACACTTCATCATTTACTTGTAGGTACAACAAATATAGTTTTGTTTGATTATGGATAATGGCGATATTGATTTGTTTTGTATGTGGTTTGGGCCGGGACCCTCACCGGCCAGGTATTGTCCCCTTTGGCCTCCTAGGTTCTCTACGTCCCCTATCCGCTTTGGGGTCTCTGGGGGAATCGAACCTGGGACCTCAGAGTTTTGGTGGGTTGAGACCCACGCCTCTTACCACTGAGCTACCAAAACGGATAGGGGACGTAGAGAACCTAGGAGGCCAAAGGGGACAATACCTGGCCGGTGAGGCTCCCGGCCCAAACCACTTATAAATAAACATTACAAGATCACATGCACAAGAGCATCTGTTACCTATACTTGTCTTAATAGTTCCACTCATTTCAATCCAATTCTCAGCAAAAAGCAAAAAAGAGTTAGAAGATCTAAAAAGAGTTAGAAGATAAAAAGAGTTAGAAGATCTAAAAAGATCCCTTGTGCATGGTTTAATAGAGGCATTGTATGTCGTTCATGCACTTCAGTTAAGGAATCAAATAATTGTTCTAGTTTTGGCTATTTCTTGAATTCAATTGATTCCATGTTTAGATTCTCTATGTGATTGCCAAGTTTTGGTCACCTTATTGGTCCAAATTCTAGATCATGTATTGTTTCCTAATTATGGTTCTCGTATCATTAAGAACCCCATGGGAACTTCTTTCTCTCCTTCTGAATCTTCTTTAATTTCTTTCCTTTTAGATTTCATAAAAAGTTTCCCCCGGTGCTCTCATTAACAGTACTTTCACAGGATTGGATGTCTTACAATTTTGTATCCAATGTACCATATCTATTAATTGGTTAGGAATTCTCAATATACTAAACAATCTTTTGACCCCTAAACAAATTTCCATAAAGAAAATACATTTAAAGAATAATTGACTTCTATTCTCTTCCAAGTTAGAACAGAGGATAAAAACATTCTAGATAACAAGGTATGGTAGTCTGTCCAAAGTGTTTGGTCTATCCAATATTGCTAACCATAGTAGTTCCCTTTGTCTAGGTTTGATATATTTCCTCCAAATGGTGTTATGTCACTGACAGATGGTCCCCTGCATGATATTTTGCTCAAACCAATTCCACTAGAAATTTTATGAAGGAGGATTCCATCCTAGGAGTATCCATCCTCCATATTAGGATTGGAAGGGTAAAAAGGCAATAGATGGTTTATATCCTCATGTAGTTTAATCCAGCTACCTTCAATAATTAAAGTTTTTACCTTTGTTCTGAGAGCAATATTCTAGAGAGCTCTTATTGCAAGTTGATGATGGATGAAGGTGTCCACCCCTGTCCAATTATCATACCATATTGATGCTTAGTTCCCATTCCCAACTTTACATGTAACACTTGTTCTTTTCCGATCTCTTAATTTAAGAAATTAGGAGAAAAACCACGAATGAGAGTCCCTAGGGGGCACTGCCCCATACGCTAGAACATTTTAGGATATATTTATTAGTCTATTAGGACCAGAGCGAGTCCCTATCCATTAGGATTTTCCAGAGTCTCTTCAACAGTCGCATTTTGTTACAACTTTGGATTGATTTGAGCCCCAGTCTAGCCTTTTTAGTTGGTTTGCATACTGTAGACCATTTAACCTTGCTCTTCCTCCTTTATTACCTGCGGTGTTCTATAAGAATTTCCTCATATTTCGTTCTATGGATTTGATCAAACTCCTTTCTAGGAAAAAGTGTGAACTCCAGTAAATGTACATAGAGATGATAAAAGCTTTTAGTAGTTGAACTTTGCCCCCATAGGAAAGAGTTCTATTTGTCCAAAAGGCAAGCCTCTTTTGCACCCTCTCAACTAGTGGGATACATTCATTAGAAGTCATTCTTGTTGATGTGGATATAGGAAGTCTAAGAGATCATTTGTAAAACATAAATTGGCTAATGAAAATTGTTTGCATTTAATATCGAATATAAAGTTAGGATCTTTGCGTAAGTTGTCTTTTGGCAACTATATCAATGTTTCCATACATATGATAAATAAGTATGGAGAAAGTGGATCTTCCTTCCTTAACCTTCTAGCTCTCATAAAGGTAGTTAAGTTCTAGCCATTGATAAGAACTTCAAAAGACGTAGAGGTTATACAAGCTTATATCCATTTAATAAATTTACTGGGGAATTTCATAACCTCCAAAAATTGGACAAGAAGCTTCAACTGACACTATTAATAGATTTGTGAAAATCTACCTTTATTGAACAGTTGGTGATTTCTTTCTAGAATTACCCTTTAACAACTCAGATAATTAGGATGTTACCATCAATTTGTCTATTCTTTATAAAGTCACCTTGAATATCAGTGATAATAGAGTTTACAAAAGTTTTGAGTCTATTTACTAGTAGTTTGAAGATGATTTCGTATAGAAAGTTAGTACATATAATAGGCCTAAAATCTCCAGAAGTTTTTGGATTAGGTGTTTTAAGGATTAAGGTAATTAATGTTTTATTGATCTCTTTAAGTAATATACCCCTTGAGAAGAATTTTTGGACTACCTCCTTAATTATAAGACCAATAAAGGACTAAGATTCTTTTATAAAAGTAGCCATTAAGCTTATTAGGTCAAGCAAATTTCAAAGGATTCATTTTAAAGACCACATTTTTTATTTCATCATTTATCACTGGCCTAACTAGATTGCTTGCTTCTTCAATGGGTATTATATTAGGGATAAAGGAGAAGAGTATTTGCATTGAGGATTTTATATGCACTTAACTTCCCATCAAGGGTTTGAAGAAACTTACTCCCTCATCCTACAATTCTCCTAAATTTGTGATTGTTTTTCCATTAGATATTATTATAGAGTTAATTTTGTTAGTTTTTTCCTTGCCATCATACTGTTTAAATTTTTTTGAGCATCTATTTCTTTCTTTTGTCTAATTTATTTTTCATCTTTGCATGATGATTGACTTATGATTATGACTCATGATTATGTGTAGCTTGTAAATAGTTTCTCAACTATTGTTTTTCTTCAATTAATGGTTTTATGTTACCAGAATTTTCATATAGAAGTTGTTAAGTTCTGCATAGTTCTTCATTAGTCTTTTCAACCATTCTTTTACTAAACTGGCCCCAATTAGCATTTAGTTTCTTAAGTTTTTCTTCAATAAACTTCATTTTTTGGACATATACATATTATTTACTTCCAACTGCTTTGGCTTCCTATCCTCCATTTGAGTCAAAAAATGTTGAACCTAAATGAGGATTTCGTGTAGGTTTTGTGTAATAGATAATCCACCTTAAGAAGGGTATGATCAAAACATAGTGGATATGTAAAAGTAGCTTTACAATTAGGGTAGAGTGAGAGCCAGTCAAGATTAACTCAGGCTTTATCTATTTTTTTCCTAATGTTCCACTCGGCATGTTACTTGTTTCATTTTATGAATTTTTTCCCTTCATGATTTAAATCCATTAGCCTCATAGATTGCACGTATTCTTGAAAATTTTCAGCTTGCAGTTTCCTTCAGCTCTTGATCTATATATGATAGCATTGAAGTCTCTACAGACGATTCAAGGTCCATTTCAAGTTCCTTTCTAGCCTTTTAGGTTGTTCTAAAGGTCATTCCTGTGGACATATATGTTAAATTCATAGATAAAAGAGATACGGATAGTTCGAACTTATTTCAAAATGATAAGGCAAACACACGCAAGAGAAGGGTGAATTACGTATGACTTAAAAAATTTTGCAACTTACTTTCAGTTTAAAAAGAAATGATAGGAGCCTGTCTATAATTAATATAGTGGGAGCATATTATGCGATAGGATGTTATTTAGGCAAAAGGAGCCTGTTAAGCAATAAAAAGCTTGTTAAATGATAGGAGCCCACAAAACGAAAAGTTATGTTAAAAACAATTTAAAACAGAAGGCGTTTGTTAAAACTGAAAAGAACCTCTTGCAAGTTGAAAACAGAAGGAGCCCATTATAAAGTGAAGAAGCCTTTTGCTAAAATAAACACACACCCACACAATATAATGCAGAAATTTAAAAGTTAAGAGAAGAGAGAGAATGATGCAGTTGATTTATACTGGTTTGACTTACAACCCGAGCTATGTCTAATCCCCAAGTATCCAACTTGAGTGTTTCACAAAACTAAGTAATAACTTGACGAGCCTCTTCAAGTTTACGAGTACATTTTTTAAAAGGTTTTCCAACCTTCCACACTCGAAGTATATAACAAGCTTTTAGAAGCTTACAGAAGAATAAAATATAAAATTAAAAGTAAGTTCTCAAATAACAATTTCTCTCTTAATAGAGTGATTTCACTTTCTAAGGTACAATAAGAATAATATGAATCTCAAGAACATAAATGATGCTCGAATGTTTCGAAAGTCTATATATGTTCGTTCTTTCACAAGTGTTGTTGCTCTTCTTTAAATTTTCAATTTCTTCAACTAGCTGTTGCTTCACTTATTTCTTTAGTCAATTGGATGGATTTAATCAAAATAATTTCAATGTTATGTTTGCCAAAAATCTTCCAATAATCACAGGGCTAATCACTATTAAAAAATATGGAGTTTACCAACAGAAAAAATTGACGGTAAACAGAAGAATTCCGTCGGTAATAATAATTACCGATGGACTAAAATGACGGACAAAGGCTTTGTTAATACGACCATAGGTAATTTTAATGACAAACTTTTTATGTGTCCTTCTGTCAGTAAAATATACCGAAGGACAGACATAACCGTCAGTAAACTGTAGTTAAGATAATCGCAAAGGTTTCAACATTACTAATAGAAGTAAAAAACAGTCGGTAAATACCGAACAATTTACCAACGATTTAGGGTATTCCATCGGTAAATAAAGTGATTTTTGTGATGGTCTTATATATTCTGTTGGGCCTTGTTCTTGAAGCCCAACTAAGGTGTTGGACCCTGTTCCCAAAGCCCAACTATCCGATTCGGAGTCAAAAAACGTAAGCGGGTTTCCTTGTAGGGTTATATCAACAAACCCTCACTAGCTTGAATCAATCTTTTTGAATTCAAAACAAAAAGCTACCAATTTTTGTGGAGAGGTAGCAAAACGTGTTAGGAATCCAATGCTTTAAGAATCACTTAATTTGGAAGTCGGACAAAGAAGTTATGGCCAAAAGAATCCAGTATGTTTATGTCCTTACCCAAACTGTACATGTCTTGGCACAATTGCCATAAAGTTTTCTACAAATATCGGATTGATTTTGTTTTTACACGGCTGGAAAGAAGACATCTAGATCTATAACTTTCATGAAGACCTAGAAGTGAGATTCAACCTTTAAAGTGGTCAAAATCGCGATTTACTGTAGCAGACCCGAGGATGTCCATTAAACGGACATACACTGGCTGAAAAGCCATTTTTCAACCGAGAACGTCCGTTAAACGGACATCCATGTCCGTTTAATGGACATACACTAGGTTGAGGGTCCTTTTGCACCTGAGAAGGTCCATTAAATGAACCTAATGTCCGTTAAACGGACATGGGTGACCCAAAACTCCTTCCAAAGCCTCTCCAATGCTTCCAACATCCATTCTAACACCATATACACTCATAATCCCCCCAAATGAACCCTTCAAGTGTAATAACA
>JAOSBK010031339.1:0-11768 GCA_027568895.1 Erythroxylum shatona | reverse complement strand
AACTGTAACTGAAGAAGATAAAGTTACATGTAAATACACTTGCTTTCCAGGGCACTATATTTACATAACTCCAACATGGAGATGTTCTCCAAGTGTAACATTTTCCCACTGTTGAACAGGCTTATGCCATAGTGAGAAAGGAATAATTGTGACAAACAGTGATGTTAACCAAGAATGATGAGATTGGTTTGAGTGGAGCAGCTATGGTGACTAAGGGAAAGCCGCGGTCTCAAACAACTAGTGTACCATAGTTGCGAAAGAAGTTTGAGAACGAATAAGAGAATAAAGTACAAGGAGCATGCACACATTGTAAAGGGGGAAACACACAAAGGAGACGTGTTTTAAATTGCATGGCTATCCTAATTAGTGGCATGAATTACAGGCAAAGAAGAAACGATGAAGTGGAGCTGCCTTGACTAGTATTGGAATTGAGATGCAATCTGGACTTGTTCGGGCAAGACAAGGTGAGGGTAGTTCTACCATTGAACTCACTTTTATTCCCTTTACGAGAAACATAAGCATTAATAAACAACACAGTGGCAATGAGAGATTTAGGTAATAAATTTTGGATAATTGATTTAGGCACAACTGATCATATGACGTATGGCCCATTGGATTTTATGAAATATTCAATCTCTATAAGGAGTGATGTGACTAGTGCTAATGGTGAAAAGCATCTAGTTGTAGGATTAGGAAAAGTAAAACTTTCTGGTGGTATGGCTTTACCTAATACTTTGCTTGTGCCAACCTTCAAAAATAAACTTCTATCTATCGGTCAAGCTACAGAGGAGTTAAATTGTTGCCTTCTAATGTATACATGGAGATGTTCTCCAAGTGTAGCCTTTTCCCACTATTTACCATGCTTATGCCATGGTGAGAAAAGAATAATTGGGACAAACAGTGATGTTAACCAAGAATGATGAAATTGGTTTGAGTGGAGTAGCTATGGTGACTAAGGGAAAGCTGTGGTCTCAAACAACTAGTGTACCACAGTTGGGAAAAAAGCTTGAGAACAAACATATAATAAAGGACGAGGAACATGCACGCATTGTGGATGGGGGAAACACGCAAAGGAGACGTGTTTTAAATTGCATGGCTATCCTAATTGGTGAGATGAATTACAGGCAAAGAAGAAGCGAAGAAGTGAAGCTACGTTGACTAGTACTAGAATTGAGACACAATCTAGACATGTTAGGTAAGATACGATGAGGGTAGTTCTACCACTGAACTCACTTTTGTTCCCTTACAAGAAATAGAAGTATCAACAAACGATGCAGTGGCAATGGTAGATTCAGGTAATAATTTCTGAATAATTGATTTAGGCGCAACTAATCATATGACGTATGACCCATTGGATTTTGTGAAATATTCAATCTCTAAAAAGAGTGATGTAACTAGTGTTAATGATGAAAAGCATCTAATTATAAGATCAGGCAAAGTAAAATTTTATGGTGGTATGGCTTTACCTAATACTTTGCTTGTGCCTACCTTAAAAAATAAACTTCTATCCATCGGTCAAGCTGCAGCGGAATTAAATTGTTGCCTTCTAATGTATACATGGAGATCTTCTCCAAGTGCAACCTTTTCCTACTATTGAACAGACTTATGCCATGGTGAGAAAGGAATAATTGCAAAAAACAGTGATGCTAACCAAGAATGATGAGATTGGTTTGATTAGAGCAGCCATGGTGACGAAGGGAAAGTCACGGTCTTAAACAATTAGTGTACCACAGTTGGGAAAGAAGTTTGAGAACCAAGAAGAGAATAAAGGACAAGGAACATGCACGCATTATGGAGGGGGGAAGACACAAAGGAGACGTGTTTTAAATTGCATGGCTATCCTGATTGGTGGCATGAATTACAAGAAAAGAAGAAGCAAGGAAATGGAGTTACCTTGACTAGTACTGGAATTAAGACACAATCTGGACCTATTTAGGTAAGACAAGATGAGGGTAGTTTTACCACTGAACTCACTCTTGTTCACTTATGAGAAACAAAAGCATCAACAAAAAATGCAATGGCAATGGGAGATTCAAGTAATAATTTCTGGATAATTAATTTAGGCGCAACTGATCATATGACGTATGACCCGTTAGATTTTGTGGAATATTCAATCTCTAAAAGGAGTGATGTGACTAGTGCTAATGGTGAAAAGCAGCCAATTGTTGGATCAGGAAAAGTAAAACTTTATAGTGGTATGGCTTTACCTAATACTTTGCTTGTGGCTACCTTAAAAAATAAACTTCTATCCGTCGGTCAAGCTACAGAGGAGTTAAATTGTTGCCTTCTAATGTATACATGGAGATGTTCTCCAAGTGCAACCTCTTCCCACTTTTGAACAGGCTTATGCCATGGTAAGAAAGGAGTAATTGCAACAAACAGTGATGTTAACCAAGAATGGTGAGATTGTTTTGAATAGAGCAGCTATGGTGACTAAGGGAAAGCTACTATCTCAAATAACTAGTGTACCACAGTTGGGAAAGAAGTTTGAGAACGAACAAGAGAATAAAGCATGAGGAACATGCACGTATTGTGGAGGGGTAAACACATAAAAGAAACATATTTTAAATTGCATAGCTATCCTGATTGGTGGCATGAATTACATGCAAAGAAGAAGCTAGGAAGTGGAGCTACCTTGACTAGTACTGGAATTGAGACACAATCTGAACCTGTTCGGGTAAGACAAGATGAGGGTAGTGCTACCACTGAACTCACTCTTGTTCGCTTCCGAGAAACAGAAGCATCAACAAACAACGCAGTGGCAATAGGATATTCAAATAATAATTTCTGGATAATTGATTTAGGCACAACTGATTACATGACGTATGACCCATTAGATTTTGTGGAATATTCAATCTCTAAAAGGAGCGATGTGACTAATGCTAATGGTGAAAAACATCCAGTTGTAGGATCAGGCAAAGTAAAACTTTCTGGTGGTATGACTTTACCTAATACTTTACTTGTGCCTACCTTAAAAAATAAACTTCTATTCGTTGGTCAAGCTATAAAGGAGTTAAATTGTTGCCTTCTAATGCATACATGGAGAAGTTCTCCAAGTGCAACCTTTTCCCACCGTTGAACAGGCTTATGCCATGGTAAGAAAGGAGTAATTACGACAAACAGTAATGTTAACCAAGAATGATGAGATTGGTTTGAGTGGAGCAACTATAGTGACTAAGGGAAAGTCATGGTCTCAAACAACTAGTGTACCATAGTTGGGAAAGAAGTTTGTGACCGAACAAGAGAATAAAAGATGAGGAACATGCACGCATTATGAAGGGGAAACATACAACGGAAACATGTTTTAAATTGCATAGCTATCCTAATTGGTGGCATGAATTACATGCAAAGAAGAAGCGAGGAAGTGGAGTTGGTTTGACTACAAGATGAGGGTAGTTCTACCACTGAACTCACTCTTATTCCCTTACAAGAAATAGAAGCATCAACAAACAACGCAATGGCAATGGGAGATGCAGATAATAATTTCTGGATTATTGATTTAGGTCCAACTGATCATATGACGTATAACCCATTGGATTTTGTGGAATATTCAATCTCTAAAAGGGGTTATGTGACTAGTGCTAATGGTGAAAAGCATCCAGTTGTAGGATCAGGCAAAGTAATACTTTTTGGTGGTATGGCTTTACCTAATAGTTTGCTTATGCCCTTAAAAATTAAACTTCTATCCATCGGTTAATCTGGAGAAGAGTTAAATTGTTGCCTTCTAATGTACCCTAAGTTTTGTCTGTTTCAGGATATCCAAACCAAGGAGATGATTGGTCGTGGTACTAAGATGGATGGGCTTTATTATATGGATGATGTTAGTATGGGTCGAGTGAATAGCATGGCGAGCACAAAGAATAAAATGGATCAAATGCATTTGTGGCATCAAAGACTTGGACATCCTTCGTTCACTTATATTAGTAGAATGTTTCTTGAATTTGTCATGGAGTAGGTAGTTTGGAATTTAAATGTGAGGCATGTATTGTTTCAAAAAGTCATCGTGCTCCTTTCCCTTCTAAGATAAGATGATGTGAAACTCTTTTTACTTTGATACATTCGGATGTTTGGGGACTAACTCCTATTACTATTGCATCTGGCATATTTTTGGTTTGTTTTATTCATTGGTGACTGCACGAGAATGACATAGGTTTATTTGATGAAACATAAAAGTGAAGTTTTTGGAATCCTTGAGTCTTTTCATAAGATGATTGAAACCTAGTTTCTACAAAAGAATAGATTACTTGTTCCAATAATAGTAGGGAGAACCGTCACATCCTTGATACTGCTCGTGCACACAAATACCCCAGTAAAACAGTATTGCCGAAAGGAAGAACCATCACATCCATAAGACTGCTCGAGCACTATTAACCAGTGTAAATGCACCTACAAGTTTTTCAACGGATGCAGTCACCATAGCAGTGTACTTGTTGAATCGAATGCCATCAAGGGTATTGAATTTTAGAACACCTATACAAGAGCTAAGTACTCATGTTTCTATCCCTTCAGTATTAACACTTCCTCCAAAGATATTCGGATGCACAACCTATATACATTTGCATCGAAACCAAAGATCAAAACTTGATCCTTAGGCTACTTGGTGTATTTTCGTTGGTTATGGACCTTACACAAAGGGATATAGATGTTATGATCCTATTATGTTTTAGATGTTACATTTGTTGAGACTGAAATGTCTTATGCTATAGATTCCCATTCTACTCTTCAGGGGGAGCACGAAGCACATAAGGAGCAAAGCTGGGAAAGTTGGCCTAATTTTGATACGACTGTCATTTGTAATAGTAACACAAATGAAGTTAGGGAAAGGAATGCAGAGGTAGCTGAAGATGAAAAGGATATTGAAGAAGGGAGTGGCAATAATGATAGTCACAGTGGGGATAATGATACCAAAGAAGGTGCACCCGAAACTGAAGATACAGATAGGAGTGACCAAGGAATTGATTCAGTTGGAATAGAACTTAGGGAAGATGAATTGGAGAAATATCAACTTCCTCCAAGACAAAACCGAGGAAAGCCTCCAGTGAGATATTCTCTAGATGAAAATACAAGGAAATCTAGGTACCCTGGCTCGAATTATATGAGTACAAGTCAACTTTCTCCAAAGATGGTAAATTTTGTTTATACTCTATCATCATAATATATTCCTACTATAGTTAGAGAGGCTCTTAATGACACAAAATGGGTTTAGGGCTATAGATGAGGAGATGATGGCATTCGAGAAAAATCACATCTGAAAGTTGGTTGGTTTGCCAGAAGGAAAGAAAAATGTGGAATGTAAATGGGTGTTCACCATTAAACATAGGACAGATGAGACTATTAATTGGTACAAGGAAAGGCTCATTACAAAAGGGTATACTCAATAATATAGGATTAGTTATCAAGAAACATTCTCATATATTGCCAAGTTGAATACTATATGTGTTTTGTTATCTTTGGTTGTTAATCTTGATTGGCCATTATATCAATTTGATGTGAAAAATGCATTCCTGCATGGAGATTTGGAAGAAGAAGTTTCATGGATATCCCACCGGGCTTTGAAGTAACCCATCCTGGAACAGTGCGCAGATTAACAAAAGCTCTTTACAGGTTGAAATAGTCCCCTAGAGCATGGTTCAGTCGGTTCCGTTCAGCCATAAAGAAGCTTGGTTTTAGGCAAAGCAATTTTAATCATATGTTGTTCATAAAACATAAGGCAAAGATGGTGATTGTGTTAATTATCTATGTGGATGATATAATCATTACTGGTGATGATAAGGAGGAGATCTCCAAGCTACAAACCCAGTTGGCACAAGAATTCAAAATGAAAAATCTCGGAGGTCTAAAGTATTTCCTAGGGATTGAAGTTGCAAGGTCAAACCAAGGTATTTTCCTAACTCAAAGAAAATATGTGCTTAATTTACTAGCTGAAACAGGGATGTTTGATTGTAAACCGATGGATACTCCAATTATTCAGAATAATGGGTTGGGTAGTAAACCAGACTAAGTGGCAGCTAATAAGGAAAGGTACCAGCGATTGGTAGGAAAGTTAATCTACTTGTCACACACCCGACCAGATATAGCCTATGCTGTAAGTCTGGTGAGCCAATTTATGCATAATCCAAGTGAAGAACACATGGATGAAGTGTATAGGATTCTGAGGTATTTGAAAGGGTTGCCAGGCAGGGGTCTAATGTTTCAAAAGCATGGACACTTAAACATTCATAGATACACAGATGCAGATTGGGCAGGGAGTGTTAGCGATCGGAAATCAACTTCTGGTTACTTTACCTTTGTGGGAGGAAACTTAGTTAGTTGGAGGAGTAAGAAACAAAAGGTAGTTGCTTTATCTAGTGCTGAAGTTGAATTCAGAGGAATCACTAAAGGTTATGCGAATTACTTTGGCTAAGGAAGCTCATGGAAGAATTAGGATATGGAAATGAAAGGGGGATGGAATTGTTCTGCGATAACAAAGCTGCAGTCGAAATTGCCAAGAATCCAGTTCAGTACGATAGAACAAAACATGTTGAGGTTGACAAACATTTTATTAAGGATAAACTCGAAGCCAAGATAATTCAACTCTTTTATGTTCGATCTGAAGATCAGGTAGCAGACATGCTCACAAAGGCGGTGTCAGGAAAGGTTTTCCACAGCTCATTAGACATGTTGGGCATGAGGGACATCTATGCACCCATTTGAGGGGGAGTGTTGGAATGAACTGTCAAGGAGATTTGCTTCCCTAATAAGCTTTTTGATTGGAATGATTGATTTGTTTCCGAAAAATAAGTTGACTACCCCAATGGGTATGTATATATGTACTTTGTAATTAGAAAACATGAATGACTGAAAAAAGAAAATCTTTGTGGACGTAGGCAACAACGATGCCGAACCACGTTAACTTTGTCTTACCTTTCCTCTTGTTTTTCTTCTACCTTTGATTGATGTTTTGACACACTATCCTCTTAAAGTGCACGGTAATGATTGTGAACCTCTAGATGTCGGAAGTGTCATAAAAAGTGAAAAATTGTTCAACTTTAAAGAACCATGTGAGAGGATCCGTCTTATCAAACTTTGGAAAATCAATCTTGACCTGTCGAACTTGTAATGTATTAAAGGATCCAATAGTTTGCAACAAGCCTTCATTTGTCAATGACCCTTCAACCACAATATTCTGCTCTTGGCGATCAACCATTTGCCAATATTCATTTGTCAATGATGGATTCTAAATTCGTCTCAATACATCCCAAACGAATTGGAGTAGATGCATCTCGTTCATGCAGGCCTACAATATCGTCTAACACTCGTTTAATCTTAGCAACCATTTCTTTCATCCTTGTGCTTTTGGCCATCATAGATTTCTACCACACACTCTCTCAATGAAAGCACCGATGGAATATCCCCGCAGAATATTCAAGAACACACACACACACAATATGTCTGGAAAAAAAATATTGCTCTCTCTATATATATATATATATTCAACATTATGAATGTCACCAAATTTACAGCTTATTTCTAGGTTCCAATATAGAAAATATGTCAGAAATGAGAAAGATAAGAAGGCAACAAAACACAATAATGAGAGGGAGAAGGGATTAGAATCAAGAGGGAAAAGGACACATCAAACTATCCACACGTCTTTTGGTTATGTTAGTCGTATATATATTTTGCTTGTGAATCATGTGCCAACTGTCCCACGTCCTTCTTGTTAGGATTCAAGCCGTTTGTGAAATTCTAACAACACCAGCCTCCTTTTAACATAAGGCTCGTCTTCACTTATCCACGTAGTGCTTCTTCTATATGTTTTGGTTAGACCAATCCTTTTCCGTATCAATATATCCCACAGGATTTGTATTATCCTCTCCAAAGTGTCCAAGTGTAAGGATAAAAAGTCCCAACGTGATCCTCAAGGCATCATGCGAACTCCTCACAAACTTGACCACAAGCCTAATATCTCGATCTAAATCCTATCTAGCAAATAACTCATCGTTACCAGGTAAGATGAGTTAATTTGTTATAATCATCAATACTAACTTATCACCTTGTCCTTAGGAATTCTTAAACAAAATTAATAGCAATATGCTCCTACAATTACTTCAAAACAAGTAATGGTTATAACAGGTATTCATTTTTGATGCTTTATCTTGACTTATTGACTTAATACGCATTCAAAAAATAGTGATTATAGTTCCACCTTTATCTAAAAAAAAATCTACATTTGATCTTCTCAAATCATTATAATCACAGTATCTGCAGATTAACAAATTATAGCAGTACTTCATTATTCTAAAGAGACAAAATATTAAAACATAAATATATGCAATGATTCAAAATAAGGGGGTATTATAATATCTGGTCGCTCAGTGTCATGTCACGACCAGTATCCATGGCGGCCACATTTAATTAATTTCTTAAACTTCGTTATCTCTCCTCAATTATATGTTTCTGTTGTATCTTGCTCTGTGACCACTGGCTTAACTTGTTCTGTAATAATCAATTGACCAAGCAGTTAGCTTTCATTCTCAGCCATATTTATTAGTTTATTAGTGCCCTGAAACGTGTTAGGAAGGAAGACAAATCGTAGTGGAATCAATAAGGATATGACAATCTTGTTACAGAAGTCGCAATTCTAACTTAAAAAATTAACTATTTGATGCAAGAAGAGAGCTATATTTTGTCTCATCTTTTGGAAATGATAGACTCCTAGCTACACGAACGAGATTCACTTGAAACAAAGTAATTACTTTCTTCATGTCTATAAGGGATTTCTTTGTACATGAAGAGGCCGAAAGCTTGGCCAAAACTACAAATCATTACTTATTCCTAATACATTTAAATTAAAACCTTACTTCTGAAGCATTTCCGAGAAATAATGGTTCTGACCGGCAATTCTGCCTTCACGTGCTACTTATAAAGAAGTATAAGTGTTACATTAATTTTTGAACAGAAAAAAAAAAGAGAGAAGACTGATATGTGACTGCAATTTTCATATATTTGATAGAGAATCCTCCAATTTCTAATTGAAAAGATTTATTACGTACGTAATGATTCAGAATATTAGTTTGTTATTGACATGGTTTCTTTTTCTTATCTGATATCTACTGTGTATATATATACACACACACACAAGCAACGAAGCTTACTATCAGCAGCAAGTGCGGAAGAATTTTGAAGTGTAGACGACGAACTGACCAAGTCTTTAGTTTATAACTTAATTTTTATCTATTGCAATTTTATCCGTACATTATTGAACAGACTCAAGTTATTTAAAAACTTCTTTAGTTTTTAATCACTAATTGTAAGACAAGTAAATCAAGCCAAAAGATTAGGGGTAGTTCATAAGTCTGGCTTGTTGTTTTCCCTTTTATTGCTTGAGATGTCCATTGTAGGCTACAAATTGGACAGGGACTTGTGAAGGAAATTCATAGCGCATCTCATGAAACATGTACCAAAACGACAATAAGACACGCTCTGATTAATTTGAAGAATAAATGGTACGGTTTTAGAAATGTATTATTGATGAAGATTTGGCTATCAAATTGAGGATTGCTTTTGAGACTAACTAAGATCCGTCTATTTTCTGAAGTCACATTACCTTGTCTTCTATGCTTTGATGAACTAAAATATTTGCTTTCAACTAATTTTTGTTAGAGATTTATGGATCAATGTTTGTAGTCATACCTGTATTCATGATTTCTTGTTCTTTCTGCAAAGCTTTTTATTCCCTCTCTTCGTTCTTTCTTTAATGTGTTCCTTCAATGGTTCAGAATAACTATTCAATAAGTTTTTAAACTTATATAGCACTACCAACTAACATGTCATTTGGTAATTAAAAGAGAGAAGAAAAAGGGTCATGGACCCATTCGAGATCTATTATTTAATACCCAATAACCTCCATTTTCGGTGCTTTTCATGGGACTCAAATCTATAAGTTACATGGGTCATTAAATAATCTAACAATCTCCCACTTGACACATGTTACGACTTGGTGATTTAACAATAAAATTTTAAGTGTACACAATACATGGAATCGATCAAGTCATCCTTAAGTGAATTAAGATGATGGGATCATGTAGGTCACAAGTTATACAATATGATTCCTTCCATGTATCACATAATCAACTCAACTCATAAAACTTTAAGTGAGTAATTCTGTAATTGTTATCTCACAAATAATAATTAATGTATGCAACATAATATAGATAACAAGTAAGTAAGCAAAAACATATGACTGTAATTGAATTCACAAGTGTCAAAACAATTCGAACAAGACAATGATATGTATATATACATGTCAGAATACTATGCTACCAAGAACTTATCTATAAGGTCCATCTGTTCAACACGGCCAAATAAATGTTTGGGCGGTAAGCCTTTAATTAACAAATCCGTTATCAGAAGATCGGAGCCAATATGCTCAATCGATACTTTATGTTTTGCACTTCTTCTTTCATAGACAAATACTTCAAATTCATGTGTTTCGCACCCTTTGAATATTTGTCATTCTTAGAGAAGAATACGGCTGCGAAATTATCACAATAAATTCTTAATGATCTGATAATACTGTCAACAAGATCAAAACATAAGATAAAGTTATGCAATCATAATCCATGAACTATGACCTCAAAGCACGTCACAAATTCAACCTCCATAGTGGAAGTAGCAATGACAGACTACTTTCCACTTTTCCACGAAACTGCTCTTCTAGCTAATAGGAACATATAACCGAATATAGATTTTCGTGAGTCTACACAACTGGCATAGTTTGAATCTGAGTACCCTATCACTTTGAGATGGGTTGATTTCCTATATGTGAGCATATAGTCCATGGTGCCTTGTAAGTATCTAAGGACTTTCTTTGTAGCTTTTCAGTGGTCTATTCCACGATTGCTTTGATATCGACCTAGCATTCTAACAACAAAACTAATATCTGTCCTAGTGCATGTTTGAGCAAACATTAAGCTCCCAACTACTGACGTATAAGGAATAAACTCCATATCCTTATGTCCCAAATTGTTTTGTGGACATTGCATTAGACTAAATTTGTCCCCTTTCTGAATTGGAACTATCCCTGTTGAGCATTTTTCATCTAAAATCTTTCTAATACTTTCTCGATGTAACCTTTCTGAGACAATCCTAATAAGTCTTGTGATCTATCCCAAAATATTTCTATTCCTATCACATAGGATGCCTCACTCATATCTTTCATTTCGAAATTATTAAAAAGAAAATTCTTGACATCATATAACAACACCATATTATTCATAGTAAGAAGGATATCGTCAACATATAAGACTAATATAATGAACTTGTTTCCACGTACCTTCATATAAATACACCGATCAACGGTGTTTTCTACAAAACCATAAGATATAATGATATCATTAAACTTAAGCTACCATTGTTGGGAATTACACACTAATTTTTATTCAGTCCATATATTGACTTCTTCAATTTACACACTAATTGTTCCTTTTCTGTGGTTTTAAAACCTTCTAGTTGATCCATATACACTTCTTCTTCCAAGTCACCATTTAGAAAAGCGATCTTTACGTCTATTTAGTGAAGCTCTAAATCATAATAAGCCATCAGTGTCATAATAATTCTTAAGGAGTCCTTCTTTAAAACTGGATAGAAGGTCTCTTTGTTGGACCCCGAATTTTTATTGAAAATTAGAAATACTCAAAAGTGAATAACTTGATTGAAATAGAGTTGAAAAGCAAGAAATAAAGAGAAAAAGTGTGAAAATTTGAAGAATTGAGAAAAGTTTGACT
>JAOSBK010031309.1:0-11769 GCA_027568895.1 Erythroxylum shatona | reverse complement strand
CACTTTTTTGAATGTGCGTTTTAATGACATTTTATGCACATTTCCGAAAAACGTCACAGAATGTGATTTTCTTGACGTTTTATGCACTTTTTTGAATGTACATTTTAGTGACATTTTATGCACGTTTCCAAAGAACGTAACAGAATGTGCATTTTCGTGATGTTTTATGCACGTTTTTCGAATTTGTGTTTTCGTGGCGTTTTATGCACATTTCCAAAAAACGTTGTAGAATGTCACTTTTCGTGACATTTTATGCACGTTCCCAAAAAATATCACAGAATGTGCATTTTTGTGATGATCTATGCATGTTTTTTGAAAGGGCATTTTCATGACGTTTTATGCACGTTTGCAAAAAACATCACAGAATGTGCATTTTTGTGACGTTTTATGCACGTTTCCAAAACAAAGTCGCAGAATGTGTATTTTTGTGACATTTTATGCACGTTTTTTGAATGTGCATTTAAGTGCACTTTCATGACATTTTATGCACGTTTTTTGAATGTGCAATGTCGTGACATTTTATGCACGTTTCTAAAAAATTTAACAGAATGTGCATGTTTGTGACGTTTTACACATGTTTCCAAAAAACGTCACAGAATGTGCTTTTTCGTGATGTTTTACGCACGTTTCAAGGTCGCAGAATGTGCATTTTTGCGATGTTTTATGCACTTTTTTTATTGTGCATTTCCGTGGCGTTTTATGCACGTTTCCAAAAAACGTCACAAAATGTACATTTTTGTAATGTTTTATGTACGTTTTCAAAAAACGTCACAGAATGTGCATTTTTTTGACGTTTCATGCACGTTTTTTGAATGTGCATTTTCGTGACGTTTTTATGCACATTATTTGAATGTGCTTTTTCGTGATGTTTTATGCACGTTTCCAAAAAAAGTTACAAAATACGCATTTTTGTGACGTTTTACGCACGTTTCCAAAAACGTCGCAGAATATGCAATTTTGTGACTTTTTATGCACGTTTCCAAAAAACATCACATAATGTGCATTTTTGTAACATCTTATGCACGTTTTTTGAATGTCCATTTTCGTGACGTTTTATGCATGTTTCCAAAAAACGTCGGAAAATGTGCACTTTTGTGACGTTTTATGCACATTTTTTGATTATGCATTTTCGTGAGTATTTATGCACATTTCCAAAAAAATGTCACGTAATGGGCATTTTTCTGACGTTTTATGCACGTTTTTTTAATGTGCAATTTCGTGACATTTTATGCACGTTTCTAAAAAATGTCACAGAATGTCCATTTTCGTGACGTTTTATGCACATTTTTTGAATGTTTATTTCGTGACATTTTATGCACATTCCTAGAAAAACGTAACAGAATGTGCATTTTCGTGACGTTTTTTGCACTTTTTTGAATATGCATTTTTGTGACGTTTTATGTACATTTTTGTGATATTTTATGCATGTTTTTTGAATGTACATTTGCATGACGTTTTATGCACGTCTCCAAAAATGTCACAGAATGTGCATTTTCGTGACGTTTTATGCACATATTTTGAATGTGCATTTTCATGACGTTTTATACACGTTTCCAAAAAACGTCACAGAATATGCATTTTTGTGACGTTTTATACAAGTTTTCTGAATTTGCATTTTCGTGACGTTTTATGCATGTTTCCAAAAAACGTCGCAAAATGTGCATTTTTGTGACGTTTTATGCACTTTTTTTATTATGCATTTTCGTGAGGCATTATGCAAGTTTCCAAAAAATGTCACAGAATGTGCATTTTTTTGACGTTTTATGCACATTTCCAAAAAACATCACATAATGTGCATTTTTGTGACGTTTTATACACTTTTTTGAATGTGCAATTTCGTGACGTTTTATGCGAGTTTTTTGAATGTGCATTTTCGTGACGTTTTATACACGTTTCCAGAAAACGTCACAGAATGTGCATTTTTGTGAAATTTAATGCACTTTTTTGAATGTGCATTTTCGTGACATTTTATGCACATTTCCAAAAAACGTCGCAGAATGTGTATTTTTCTTACGTTTTATGCACATTTTTTATTGTGCATTTTTGTGATGTTTTATGCACATTTCCAAAAAAGTTACAGAATGTGCATTTTCGTGACGTTTTATGCATGTTTTTTGAATGTGCATTTTCGTCACGTTTCATGCACTTTCTTGAATGTGTATTTTCATGAAGTTTTATGCACGTTTCCAAAAAACGTCACAGAATGTGCATTTTCGTGACGTTTTATTCACGTTTTTTGAATGTACATTTTCGTGACGTTTTATTAACGTTTCCAAAAAACGTCATAGAATATGCATTGTTATGATGTTTTACCTTTTTTGAATGTGTATTTTCGTGAAGTTTTATCACGAAAATGTTCATTAAAAAACGTCATGAATATGCACATTCAAAAAATGTGCATAAAATGTCACGATAAGTCACATTCAAAAAATGTGCATAAAACATCACGAAAATGCACATTCTGTGATGTTTTTGGAAACGTGCATAAAACGTAACGAAAATGCCCATTCTGCGACTTTCTTAGAAACGTGCATAAAACGTCACGAAAATGCACATTCTGCGACGTTTTTCGGAAAAGTACATAAGATGTCACAAAAATGTACAATAAAAAAACGTGCATAAAATATCACAAAAATGTACATTCTGCGATGTTTTTTGGAAACATGCATAAAACATCACCAAAATGCACATTTTGTGACTTTTTTTGGAAACGTACATAAAACGTCATGAAAATGCACATTCAAAAAACATGCATAAAATGTCACGACAATGCACAATCTGTGACATTTTTTGGAAACGTGCATAAAACGTCACAAAATGCACATTCAATAAACGTGCATAAAATGTGACGATATACATTCAAGAAGTGAGCATTCACTATAAATAAAGTCATATTCCACGACGTTTTTCTGAAACGTGCATAAAACATCTGAAAATGTACATCCAAAAAACATGCATACAACATCACGAAGATGCACATTCTGTGATTTTTTTGGAAAGGTGCACAAAAAGCCACAAAAATGCACATTCTATGACATTTTTTGGAAACGTGCATATAACGTCATGAAAATGCACATTCAAAAAACGTGCATAAAATGTCAAGAAAATGCACATTCTGTGATGTTTTTTGGAAAATTGCATGAAACGTCACAAAAAATGCACATTCTGTGACGTTTTTTGGAAACTTGCATAAAAAGTCACAAAAAATGCACATTCTGCGACATTTTTTGGAAACATGCATAAAACTTAACGAAAATGCACATTCAAAAACATGCTAAAATGTCATAAAAATGCACATTCTGTGATATTTTTTAGAAACATGCATAAAATGTCACGAAAAGTCACATTCTGCGACATTTTTTGGAAACGTGCATAAAACGTCACGAAAATGTACATTAAAAAATGTTCATAAAACGCAAGAAAAATGCACATTCTGCGACGTTTTTTGGAAACGTGCATAAAAGTTCAAAAAAATGTACATTCTGTGACTTTTTTGGAAACGTGCATTAAAAGTCAGAAAAATGCACATTCTGTGACATTTTTTGGAAACGTGCGTAAAATGTCTCAAAAACGAACATTCAAAAAAGTGCATAAAACATCGAAAAAATGCACATTCTGTGACTTTTTGGAAACGTGCATAAAAAGTCACAAAAATGCCTCTTCCGTGACATTTTTGCAAATGTGCATAAAACGTCACAAAAATACACATTCAAAAAAGTGCAAAAAACGTCGAAAAAATGCGCATTCTGTGACTTTTTTGGAAACGTGTATAAAAAGTCACAAAAATGCACAATCTGCGACGTTTTTTGAAAACGTGCATAAAATGTCACTAAAATGCACATTCAAAAAACGTGCATAAAGCATCACAAAAATGCACATTCTGTGACGTTTTTTGGAAATGTGCATAAAACGTCACGAAAATGCACATTCAAAAAATGTGCATAAAATGCCACGAAAATGAACATTCTGCGACGTTTTCTGGAAAAGTGCATAAAATGTCAAAAAAATGCACAACCAAAACACGTGCATAAAATGTCACAAAAATGCACATTCTGCTATGTTTTTTGAAAACACACACAAAACACCACGAAAATGCACATTCTGTGGTTTTTTTTGAAAACGTGCGTAAAACGCCACGAAAATGCACATTTTGTGATTTTTTTTGGAAACGTACGTAAAACGTCATAAAAATGCACATTTAAAAAACATGCATAAAATGTCACAAAAAATGCATATTCTGCGATGTTTTTTGAAAACGTGCATAAAACATCGAAAAAATGCGAAATCTTTTTCGTTTTTTGAAAACGAGCATAAAAGGTCACAAAAATGCACATTCTGTGGCTTTTTTGTAAACGTGCAAAAAACGACATAAAATGCACATTCAAAAAACGTGCATAAAATGTCACGAAAATGCACATTCAAAAACGTGCATAAAACGTCACAAAAATGCACATTCTGTGGCATTTTTGAAAACGTGCATAAAACGTCAAAAATGCACATTCTGTGACATTTTTTGGAAACGTCCACAAAACGTCACAAAAATGCACATTGAAAAAACGTGCATAAAATGCCAAGAAAAGTCACAATCTGTGACGTTTTTTGGAAACGTTAATAAAACGTCACGAAAATGCACATTCTGTGATATTTTTAGGAAACGTGCATAAAATGTCACGAAAATGCACATGCTGTGACGTTTTTTTAGAAACGTGAAAAAACGTCATGAAAATGCATTTTGGGAAACGTGCATATAACATCATGAAAATGCACATACTTTGACTTTTTTTGGAAACGTGCATAAAACGTCAAAAAAATGCATATTCTTTTACATTTTTTAGAAACGTGCATAAATCGTCACGAAAATGCACATTCAAAAAACGTGCATGAAATGTCACGAAAATGCACAATCAAGAAATGTGCGTTAAACGTCGCAAAAATGCACATTCTGTGACCTTTTTTAGGAAACGTGCATAAAATATCATGAAAATGTACATTCAAAAAACGTGCATAAAACGTCAAAAAAATGCACATTCTATGACATTTTTTGGAAACTTGCATAAATCGTCACAAAAAATGCACATTCTATGACATTTTTTAGAAACGTGCATAAAAAGTTATGAAAATGCACATTCAAAAAACGTGCAAAAAATGTCACGAAAAGTGACATGTTACGACGTTTTTTGAAAAGGTGCATAAAATGTCATGAAAATACACATTCAAAAAACGTGCATGAAACGTCACGAAAATGCACATTTTGTGATGTTTTTTAGAAATGTGCATAAAACGTCACAAAAAATGCACATTCTGTGTATTTTTTGTAAATGTGCATAAAACGTCACAAAAATGCACATTCAAAAAACGTGCGTAAAATGTCATGAAAAGTCACATTCTACGGCATTTTTGGGAAACTTGCATAAAACGTCATGAAACTGCACATTCAAAAAACGCGCATAGAGCGTTATGACAATGCACATTCTGTGATGCTTTTTGTAAACGTGCATAAAACGTCATAAAAATGCACATTCTGTGACATTGTTTGGAAATGTGAATAAAACAACCCGAAAATGCACATTCAAAAAACGTGCATAAAATGTCATAAAAATAAACATTCTGTGAACTTTTTTAGAAACGTGCATAAAACGTAATGAAAACGCACATTCAAAAAAGGTGCATGAAAGGTCACAAAAATCACATTCTATGACGTTTTTTGGAAACGTGCATAAAACGTCACAAATATGCACATTCTGTGACGTTTTTTGGAAATGTGCATAAAACGTCACAAAAATGCACATTCAAAAAATATGAATAAAATGTCACGAAAATGCACATTCTGTGATGTTTTTTGGAAACGTGCATGAAACTTCACGAAAATGTACATTCAAAAAACGTGCATAAAATGTCACAAAAAGTCACATTCTGCGACATTTTTGGAAATGTGCATAAAACGTCACGAAAATGCATATTCAAACACGAAAGTGTACATGCTGTGACGTTGTTTGGAAATGTGAATAAAACGTCATGAAAATGCTCATTCAAAAAACGTGCCCAAAATGTCATGAATTTGCACATTCAAAAAACGTGCATAAAACGTCACAAAAATGCACATTCTGTGACTTTTCGTTACATTTTATGCACATTTACAAAAAAATCACAGAATGTGCATTTTTCGATGTTTTACGCACGTTTTCAAAAAATATAACAGAATGTGCATTTTCGTGACATTTTGAATGTGCATTTTGATGACATTTTACACACTTTTCTAAAAAAAGTCACAGAATGTGCATTTTCGTGACGTTTTATGCATGTTTCTAAAAAATGTCACAGAATGTGCATTTTTGTTACTTTTTATGCACGTTTCCAAAAAGGTCCCAGAATGTGATTTTTTTTTATGTTTTATGCACGTTTCCGAAAATGTCACAGAATGTGCACTTTTTTGACATTTTATGCACATTTTTTGAATGTGCATTTTCGTGACGTTTTATGTATGCTTTCAAAAAACATCACAGTGAATGACTTTTCGTGACATTTTATGCACATTTTTTGAATGTCACAGAACGTGCAGAATGTGCATTTTTGTGATGTTTTATGCACGTTTTTTGAATATGCATTTTTGTTACGTTTTATGCACATTTTTTGATTGTGCTTTTTTGTGAGGTTTTTTGAATGTGTATTTTTGTTACGTTTTATGCACATTTTTTTATTGTGCATTTTTGTTACGTTTTATGCACATTTTTTGATTATGCACATTTTTTGATTGTGGATTTTTGTGATGTTTCATGCACGTTTTTTAAATGTGTATTTTCATGACGTTTTACGCACGTTTCCAAGAAACTTCACAGAATGTGCATTTTCGTGACGTTTTATTCACGTTTTTTGAATGTACATTCTCGTGATATTTTTTAATGAACATTTTCGTGACAAAATGTGACGAAAATGCACATTCGGTGATGTTAATTGGAAACGTGCATAAAACGTCATGAAAATGCACATTCAAAAAATGTGCATGAAACGTCATGAAAATGTACATTCAAAAAACATGCATAAAACGTAACGAAAATGCACATTCTGCGACTTTTTTGGAAATGTGCGTAAAAAGTCACGAAAACGCGCATTTAAAAAACGTGCATAAAATGTCACGAAAAGTCACATTCTGCGACGTTTTTTGGGAACGTGCATAAAACGTCACGAAAATACACATTCAAAAAACATGAATAAAACATTACAAAAATGCACATTCTGTGGCTTTTTTGGAAACATGCATAAAATGTCACGAGAATGTACATTCAAAAAATGTGCATACAAAGTCACAAAAATGCACATTCTGTGACGTTTACGTTTTTTTGAAACGTGCATAAAACGTCACAGAATTGCACATTAAAAAAACATGCATAAAATGTCATAAAAATGCACATTCTGTGACGTTTTTTGGAAACGTGCATAAAACGTCACGAAAATGCACATTCAAAAAATGTGCATAAAATGTCACAGAAAGTCACATTCTGCGACATTTTTTGGAAATGTGCATAAAACGTCACGAAAGTGCATATTCAAAAATCACGCACAAAATGTCACAAAAATGTACATGCTACGACGTTGTTTGGAAGCGTGCATAAAACGTTATGAAAATGCACATTCAAGAAACGTGCACAAAACCTCACCAAAATGCACATTCAAAAAACGTGTAAAAAATATCACGAAAATGCACATTTTGCTACATTTTTTGGAAACGTGCATAAAACTTCACAAAAATGCACATTCAAAAAACTTGTACAAAACGTCACAAAAATGCACATTCAAAAAACATGCATGAAACGTCACGAAAAACATTCTGTGACGTTTTTTTGAAATGTGAAAAAAAGGTCACGAAAAGGCACATTCAAAAAACGTGCATAAAACATCATGAAAATGCACATTCTGTGAGGATTTTTGGAAACCTGCATAAAACGTCACAAAAATGTACATTCAAAAAACGTGGATAAAACGTCACAAAAATGCACATTCTACGACGTTTTTTGGAATGGTGCATAAAGCGTCATGAAATTGTACATTCAAAAATCGTGCATAAAATGTCATGAAAATGCACATTCTTTGAGTTTTTTGGATACGTGCATAAAACGTCACAAAAATGCACATTTTGTGACATTTTTTGAAAACGTGCACAAAACGTCACGAAAATGCACATTCAAAAAATGTGCATAAGACGTCACAAAAATTGACATGCTGGGACGTTTTTTGGAAACGTGCATAAAATGTCACGAAATTGCACATTCTGTGACGTTTTTTTGATACGTGTATAAAACATCACAAAAATGCACATTGAAAAAATGCAGAAAACGTCACAAAAATTCACTTTTTTGACGTTTTTTGGAAACGTGACGAAAATGCACATTCAAAAAAGTGCATAAAAAGTCACGAAAATACACATTCTGCAACCTTTTTCGGAAACATGCATAAAGTGTCACAAAAATGCGCATTCAAAAAATGTGCATAAAATGTCAAGAAAAAGGCACATTCTGTCATTTTTTTGGAAACTTGTATAAAACGTCACAAAAATGCACGTTTTGTGAAATTTTTTTGAAACGTGCATAAAACGTCATGAAATTGCACAATCAAAAAATGTGTATAAAACGTCACAAAAATGCACATTCTGCAACATTATTTGGAAACGTGCATAAAACATCACTAAAATGCACATTCAAAAAACATGCATAAAACGTCACAAAAATGCACGTTATGTGACGTTTTTTGGAAACGTGCATAAAACGTCATGAAAATGCACATTCAAAAAACGTGCATAAAACGTCATGAAAATGCACATTCTGTGACATTTTTTGGAAACGTGCATAAAACGTTATAAAATGCACATTCTGTGACATTTTTTGGAAACGTGCATAAAACGTCACAGAAATGCACATTCAAAAAAATTACATGTTGTGACGTTGTTTGGAAATGTGCATAAAACGCCACAAAAATGCACATTCAAAAAACGTGCTTAAAACATCACGAAAATGCACATTCTGTGACATTTTTTGGAAACGTGCATAAAAAATCACGAAAATGCACATTCAAAAAACATGCATAAAACGTGACGAAAATGCACGTTCTGTGATGATTTTTGGAAACCTGCATAAAAAGTCACGAAAATGCACATTCAAAAATCGTGCATAAAACGTCACGAAAATGCACATTTTGTCACATTTTTTTTATAGGTGCATAAAACGTCATGAGAATGCACATTCAAAAAACGATCGTAAAATGTCACGAAAATGCACATTCAAAATACGTGCGTAAAACGTCACAAAAATGCACATTGTGCGATATTTTTTAAAAACGCGCATCAAATGTCTCGAAGTTGCACATTCAAAAAACGTGCATAAAACGTCACAAAAATGCACATCATTTGATGTCTTTTAGAAACGTACATAAAACGTCACAAAAATGCACATTCTGTGATATTTTTTGGAAACGTGCATAAAACGTCAAGAACATGCACAATCAAAAAAGTGCATAAAACACCACAAAAAAGCACATTCTGCGACATTTTTTTGAAACGTGCATAAAATGTCATGAAAATGCACAATCAAAAAATGTGCATAAAACGTCGCAAAAATGCACATTCTATGATGTTTTTTGGAAACATGCATAAAATGTCAGGAAAATACACATTCAAAAATGTGCATGAAACGTCACGAAAATGCACATTCTGTGACGTTTTTTGGAAACGTCCTTAAAACGACGCAAAAAATGCACATTCTGTGACATTTTTGGAAACGTGCATAAAACGTCACGAAAATGCACATTCAAAAAACGTGCATAAAATGTCATGAAAAGTAAAATTCTGCGACATTTTTTGAAAATGTGCATAAAACGCCACGAAAATGCACTTTCAAAAAACGTGCTGAAAAAGTCACAAAAATGCACATTCTGCGACATTTTTTGGAAATGTGCATAAAACGTCACGAAAATGCACATTCAAAAAATGTCCATAAAACGTCATGAAAATGCACATTCTATGATGTTTTTTGGAATGTGCATAAAACGTCACAAAAATGCACATTCAAAAAACGTTCTTAAAAAATCACGAAAATGCACATTCTGCGACATTTTTTAGAAACGTGCATATAACGTCATGAAAATGCACATTCAAAAAACATGCATAAAACGTTACGAAAATGCACTTGCTGTGACCTTTTTTGCAAACGTCCATAAAGTGTCACGAAATTGCAAATTCAAAAAACGTGCATAAAATGTCACAAAAAGCACATTCTGAGATTTTTTTTGGAAACGTGCATAAAACGTCACGAAAATGCACATTTAAAAAACGTGCATAAAATGCCACGAAAATACACATTCAAAAAACGTGCATAAAACGTCACGAAAATGCCCTTTCTGTGACCTTTTTTGGAAACGTTCATAAAATGTCATGAAATTGCACATTAAAAAAAAGTGCATAAAACGTCACAAAAATGCACATTTTGCCACATTTTTTGGAAACGTGCATAAAATATCACGATAATGCACAATCAAAAACGTGCGTAAAACGTCACAAAAATGCAAATTCTATGATGTTTTTTGGAAACGTGCATAAAACGTCATAAAAATACACATTCAAAAAATGCGAATAAAATGTCACGAAAATGCACATTCTGTGACGTTTTTCAGAAACGTGCATAAAACATCACAAAAAATGCACATTCTGTGATATTTTTGAAAACGTTTATAAAACGTCACGAAAATGAACATTCAAAAAGCGTGCAAAAATGTAACAAAAAGTAACATTTTGCAACGTTTTTTGGAAACATGCATAAAATGTCACGAAAATAAGCATTTAAAAAATGTGCATAAAACGTCACGAAGAGTCACATTCTATTACGTTCTTTGGAAACGTGCACAAAAACGTCACAAAATTGTGCATAATAATGTCACGAAAATGTGCATAAAAATGTCACCAAAACGTGCATAAAAACGTCACAAAAATGCAAATTCAAAAAACGTGCACAAAATATCACAAAAAGTCACATTCTTTGATGTTTTTTGGAAACATGCATAAAACATCACAAAAATGCACATTCAAAAAACGTGCCTAAAATGTCACGAAAAGCCACATTCTGTGATTTTTTTGGAAATGTGCGTAAAACGTCACAAAAATGCAATTTCAAAAAACGTGCATGAAACATCACGAAAACGCACATTCAGTTACGTTCTTTGGAAACATGCATAAAACGTCACGAAATGTACATTCAAAAAAAGTTTCATAAAACGTCACAAAAATTACATTTTGTGACGTTTTTTAGAAACGTGCATAAAACGTCATAAAAATTCACATTCAAAAAACGTGCATGAAACGTCATGAAAATCACATTCTATGACGTTTTTTAGAAACGTACATAAAACGTCACAAAAATGCACATTCTGTGACCTTTTTTGGAAACGTGCATAAAACGTCATAGAAATGCACATTCAAAAAAACATGCATAAAATGTCACGAAAATGCACATTCAAAAAAACATGCATAAAATGTCACGAAAATGCACATTTTGCGACATTTTTTGAAAACGTGCACAAAACGTCACGAAAATGCACATTCAAAAAACGTGCATAAAATGTCATGAAAAGTCACATTCTGCGACATTTTTTGGAAACGTACATAAAAGGTCACGAAAATACACATTCTGTGATATTTTTTGGAAACGTGCATAAAATGTCATAAAAGGCACATTCTGTGACATTTTTTAGAACCGTGCATAAAACGTGATGAAAATGCACAACCAA
>JAOSBK010031251.1:0-11773 GCA_027568895.1 Erythroxylum shatona | reverse complement strand
AATTGAGTTGATTTTTGTTTCCAAACAAACTAGAGACATGGGGCTTCAACTTTTCTGAAGGAATACATTTTCAATTTGGGCCGTAAGGCTTTCAATTTCTGAAGTGAATTCGGGTGTAGTATTCAGTCTCGGTTATTTTTAACCCGAAAGTATTTTTGGCCAATACTTCTTTATTTTTGAACCAAATTGAGTGTTTTTGGAGTCGTTAGAAACTTAAGGCAATGAGGATCAATGTTGTGAACCTTTTTGAGCCATTCCAAGATCAGTTCAGAAGTAAGTGAGATGAGTTCGTTTTTGAGGTTTGACTTGGTGTTGGCACACCAACCTTGTGGGATGCGCCCTTGATGTCACATAGGACATCGACACGTGACTCACAAGGACGGGGTCCCAACAACCATTGATTTGTAGCACCTCAAGGGGTAATGAAGTAAACTCGTTAATAAATGTGGATGAGTTTAAAAGGGGGACTAGATTTAGAACAAATAATGTATGTGCAACTAAAAATCCTTACATCCAAATGGTTTAAGATGCAACCAGTTATACCTTTCATGAAAATATAGAAAATCTTCAACAAGAACCAAATCCATAAGCAAAACAGTTTTTTGACTTATTACAATTAGCTGATTAAGAATTATGGCCAAATTGCGAGATGATGACTAAATTATCTTCAATTACTTGAATATTGAATATAAAGTCTGAAGGACATATCTCTAATCAAAGTTTTGATAAAATTCTTAGTTGGTATAATAAATCATTGCCTCCTGATCATACAATGGTTAATAATTTTTACAACATGAATAAACTTTTTAGGGATCTTAGTTTGCTAGTTGAAAAAATTGATTGTTGCAAATTAGGATGTATGTTGTTTTAGGGAGATGATGTGGAATTACAAGAGTGTAAATTTTGTGGTCAATCTAGGTTCAAACCTAGAAAGCATAATATGAAACAGAGATTAGTACCTTAGAAGTGAATGTATTATTTCCTGCTAACTCTGAGATTTCAAAGACCATATGTCTCTGATGTTACTGCATCTCACATGGGATGGTATAATGAATATGAATAGCAAGATGGAATAATGAGTCATCTATCTAATGCATGGAAACATTTTAATAAAACCCATTATGAATTTACAGCTGAAAGTCGAAATGTTAGGTTGGGATTGCCGACGGATGGTTTCCAATCTTTTGATCAATTCGGGCAACAAGATTCATCATGGCCAATCATAATTACTCCTTATAATTTGCCTCTATGGATATGTATGAATGAGGCATATATGTTCTTGACAGTGATTGTTTTAGGGCCTAGAAATTCAAAGCATAAAATTGATGTATTCTTATAACCATTGGTATCGTCTTTGGGAATATGGTGTGGAGACATATGATGTGTCTCTTAAATAAAATTTTGTGTTGAAAGCAACTTTGATGGGGACTATTAGTGATTTTCCAGTATATGCTATATTGTCTGGATGGAGAACAATAGGAAAATTGGCTTGTCCTTATTGTGACATTGATTCTGTTGCGTTTTATCTTCCTAACGAGGCCAAAACATCTTGGTTTGACAACCACAAGAAATTTAATCCTCCAAATCATCTATTTAGATGCAATAAAAAAAAGTTCATTAAGAATAAGATGGTACAAATACCTCCTTCCCCTCACAAAGCTAGTGAAGAGATATTATAGGAGATTAATGAATTAGGGTTATTAAAAGTTATAAAACTTGAAGCTAATGAAGTTAATACAAGCATTAGTAAAAACTTTGATTGTAGAAAACAAAGCATCTTTTAGGATTTACCATATTGGAAAACTAATTTGATACGTCATAATCTCGATGTGATGCATATTGAAAAAAATATTTTTGACAATTTGTTCAATACCATAATGAACATTGAAAGGAGGAAAAAGGATAATGCAAAATCACGAGTTAATTTGAAGTTTTTTTGTAGAAGGAATGTGTAACATCCCACTCTCATAAGACACATACCCAACATTCTGGAGAATACTTGAGTACGAACCCCACAAGGGTGACATGCTAGAGCAGTCACATCAGTAACTTAATTATGGAATCATATATACAGAAATATCATAGAACTAGATTGCCTCATTTCATTCATAGCCAAAAGCTCACACTATCATTTCATTCATAACTTAATTTACACTGTAACGTTACATTTCATAATCCACATTTATACATTACAAAACAACTGAGAGTTTAGTTTCCTATACATAACATCTAACTTATAATGGGTAATACAAAACAAAACATTCTAACTAGACTTCTCAAACTTCATCTGACCAACCTTTGAGCCATTCTTGATTCCCAAAATGGGCAACTCTATACCAAAACTAGATTGTCTTAGAAGTTATGTCTTCCCCAGTACCTGAAAATCAATGTTGCAATTTTGATGAGTTTGCGAACTTAGTGAGTGAACCATCATTGATGTGTTCACTCACAGTCAAGGCACAAACATATCAAGACAAACCAATTTCACGTATATGTCACAGTATTCAAAGTCACTTCTCATTTATCACATAAATTAAAATGTATGCCAAGCACAATATACATATCATAATTTACTAACACATTAAGAACATAGCATTTCATAGTATCATCATGTATAAATTATCTTAGCACTAATCACCACCATCAATAATGTTTTCCAATCATTTTCATGACACATGTAAGAATATATATGCAAATGCACATAAGACTCCACTTTCATTTTTATTTTTATTGTAAACGAGTGCCTTTTTAACTGTCCTATATCTGTTGCAGATACCAGGCTCTTTTTAAAATACTATCCTGTACCCATTGTAGATACCGAGCTCATGAACGTTGAGCCTGTGGCTCTGTGTGCACACAACTGAGCTCTGGTCTCTTCAGTCATAATGCCTTTATCTGATCATGCATATCGATGAAATGAAATGCAACAAGGCTCATATCATGCTAATCAATGTCTTTCATTCGATATACATAATCACTTATCACATTCATCGAACTCAGGCCCAACATTCAACATGCAGTTGAGTAAACATATTTCCTTATTCACATACAATCAACCAGCACTTCTTATACATTCCTGAATAATAACTCCTCGGACTTTCAATTGTCCAGAATCATTAATATCACATAATAACTTAAGCAGAAACACATATATATTTGAGAGTACACATTTAGGTTGACTCACAGTATGCTCCAGATAGCTATTGCCTTGACGATCTGACAATGTCTAGATGTGGTCACTCAATTTGTGCTTCTATACCATGCAATACTCACATTTATACACATCACTAAATTATTCAATGAAATGAATATTTAATCATACACATGTATACGTTTCATGTTTAATTCATGCTCAATTAACTTTCCCAGGTATGTATCCTTATTCACAAATCTTGATCATTTATATATGATATCTTGTGAAACTTGACTATCTTAAGTTCATAAATCATTTATTCATCAATCACACATTTACCAATCCTTTCCTAGCATTGTACATCCACATAATTTCCTAATTTTTATTCATTCATACCTAATTCATATTATTCATAAGAACACTTTTACACCATTAACAACTCATAAATTCCAAGTTAAGATACATTCATATCAAGTCAATCCATTCCTCAATTCTAACATCAATCAACATCCTAAACTTATTAATCACTTAACCACTTAATTTAGCATTCATCTATGTTCATTTCAAACCTCAATTAAGGCCAAAGACACCAAGGTAAGGTAACTTATCCTTAGTTGGTTAAACCATCTCACAAAATGACATTTTCTTTTGTCAAAGAAATTCCCACGATTGTGGGTACCTTTCCACAATCATGGAAAATAAAAACAGAAACTTTTTTTACCTTTCAAACGTTTCCCACGATTGTGGGTTTAGTGAACAAAAAGTTCACTATCCACTTCCTTCAAATTTTGTTTTTTAAGCTTCGATATCTTCATACCAAAATCACAATAACTCATTATAAAAACATTTTCTAGCAAAACCATTTAATAGAAACCTTAATAAGACATTAATATTCATTTTTCTTATTTTATACTTTGACTAATTCAAGCTCCAAAGTCCTCAAAAATTAGGAAATAATACAAGGTTCCTGAACTGGGTCTGTCACGGGCAGTATTAGGAAAACATGTATAACTCAAGATATATTCACTATTTTATCACAACACTTTCACAGAGATAAAGTTTTGTTATTTAAGTTTCTTCAAATTCTTGCTCTAAGTATATGAAAAATAGGTCGAAAGAGGAAGATGAAATTGAACCCAGAATTTCTACTTATAACTTTAATTTTCTAGATTCAAGAACACTTCAATAACTCCTATCTTTGGCATCAATTCACCATCGTTCATGCTTCAAAACTCAGCCTACAATCATTCCACACAATAGCCTAAATCCCACGATTTTACACATTAAAAACAAATCATATTCATTTATCAAATTTCCAGCATAAATCAACATCAATCGTACATGCATCTCATCTTAATTCATTCCTAATCAATCTTTATGAATGATGTGATCATAAATAACACAACAAAGCAATCAAATACTTACTTCTTTCACTCAGGGTTTCCTTAATTAATAAGCTATGCAAGGCCTCAAACTTCCAACTTACACCAAGAGAAAGATAGGATGGAAGGGTTTCAATTGTAAGATAAGCACTACGAAAATTTGGCAAAAGTCCAAGGGTTGGAGATGACATGAAGGTGTCGTGGGTGTGATTAAACCTAAGTTTTCTATATTATTTAGTGATATTTTCATAGTTTTTGTTATGCATTTTTGGCTCTTTTTGTTAGATATTGTGCTTAATTTAACCTAAGAGTGCTTGTTTTGAATTAATGTAGTTTGAGCGTAAAATTGTTATAATTAGTTAGTAATTGCACTCATTTGGTTTATAGGATAATTGATATTTCAAACTATTGTTTTTCATTGCAGGACACTTAAGAAGTAGAGCCAAAAGTGAAGACCAAGAAATTGCAAGTCGCAAGATCAAGTAAAAAGCCTTTCGGGTGAAGTTTGCCATGACAAAGAAAATGTTTTGCCGCAGCGAAACCAGGAAATATCACCAAAAACTTTTTAGGTAAAGTTCTCCATAGCGAAGTCAATGTTTTGCCACAGTGAACCTTCAAAATGACAACCCAGACTCGAACTATTTTCAAAAATTTCATTTACCCATTTGTGCAAACCGACTCGAAACCTATTTTAGAAACCTTATTTTGGGATAAGTGACAAAAACAGAGAGGGGCAGCCAACATATCATGTTCTATAATCATTCTCTCATCTCTCTCTCATTTTTCACTATTTTTCCACTGTCTAACCTCTACCATGGGTAGCTCAAATTCATTTCCAGTTATGAAGCTTCCAACTACAATGCGTGGCGAGGCGTTTCGTTCCTCTTGAAGATGTAGCAATGGCTGGAGTTCAATGAGCTTAAAAGGGGAGTAGTTTAATCCATGGTTTAGCTATAATTTATAAATTCCTAGGTCTAGGATTTGTAATTTGTAGTTGAGCTACTTGATTATGGTTTAATCAAATGTTGGATATTCATTATGTGTAGTTTGGATTGGTTGACGTAGAACTTTGAGCTTGAATATATGAAGTCTCATTTATGTCCATTTGTGATCTTCTTGATTCTCTCTTGTCTTGCATGGTTGTGTTTGATATTGAGTTGATTGAGATTTCATTTGACCTATTGCATTAGGTGATACTACTACACACACTAATAGCACTTAATGGGATCTTAAAAAATGGATTCCCATTGATTAAGATCCTGGAATTAAAGAGTACTTTAAGGTTTATCATTTTGAACCTTAGTGATTTCTACTCCTACTAAAATCAATTTCGAGCTATGATGGCCAAGGCTCATTTTCAAGAGGATTCTATCACTGTTTAATCACTTGTTTTCATCTTTCCGTTTTCTATATCCCAAAAATCCAAAAATACATTTTACATACTTTTTACAATTCAATTCAGTTCAATTAGTGATTTCAAGGATCAAAACTCCCCTTTTCCCAATTAGTTTGCATAGCATGACATATAGGGTAGCTTAGGTACATTTTTTTAAGGTTTCAATTAAGTGAAACAACCCGGGGTTGCATCTTATAGTGCAATTCTTGCATTATTTTGATTTGACCTCCAAGGGCTTAACGACCAAGGTGCGAATCAAATGGCATCATTTCTGGGGAACCAAAAAATTGGTTGTCTAGGTTAAGTTCTGTCATTTTACTACTAGGTGGGGGTTAGGAGCCTTTTTATATTGCATTCTAGATAGTTTAGCTTCATACTTGTTAATAGTATAGTTTTTCATTTTGTATAGCATCAAAATTTTTTGGAAATATAGGTTTTCTGCAAATTTCATACTTACTATTTTACATCTACATGGTTTAGAGCCTAGGATTGCACTTTCTGTGAAAGTTCGCTGCGAATAACTTGCAAGTTTTTACGAGAATTAAACTTTCACTGCGGCAAACATTCCCTATTTTGCCGCGACTAACTCCAACTCTTCACCACAGTTAACTCCAACCTTCGCCGATGTTGGGCCTCGTTTTCAGATCCCAACTCTTGCTAAATCATAATTACTCAACTTATTCCAATGAAGTTTCCTTAACCATCATCGAATCCTCTTCTAGTTTTGATACCATAGCTGTTAGACCCCGATTCTCTAAATCTTTCTTATGCTGAGGCAAATATTCTATGCTTAACTTTCATCCAGATATTGAGCATCTTAAAGGCTGGGTTAAAATTTTACTTCTTCAGACTATTTGATAGCTCTATGTCTCTAGTTTATCTAGATACAGGATTCACCTCATTTGGAGGTCGGGTAATGAAGTTATGGCTGAAAGAATTAAATAGGGTTTTGACCCCAATCATATTGCATCTATCTAGGGACAAAAGGCATAACTTGCTCTAGAGATATCAGATCAAGGTCATTCTTAGAGGGTTCGAAAGAGAACTTCAAGACCTGCAACTTTCATGAAGACTTTGATGACAAATTCTATCATCTGAAGGGTCAAAAATGGAGTAGACGATAGCCATAAGGCAGGCGAAACAGAAAGCAGACGAAACAAGAAGACAAATGAAGTCAAAGAGTAGATGAAACAGAAAGTAGACGAGACAATAAGGCAGACAAAACAAAAAGCAGACGAAGTAGAAAGGTAGATGAAGCCAAAAAGCAGACGAAGCAGAAAGGCAACGAAGCCAAAAAACAGACAAAACATGAAGGTAGACGAAGCCAAAGAGTAGACAAAAGAAAAAGTAGACGAAGCAGAAAGGCAGACGAAGCCAAAAAGCAGATGAAGACAAAACAATAAGGCAGACAAAACAAAAAGCAGATGAAGCAGAAAGGCAGACGAAGCTAAAAAGCAGACGAAGCAGAAAGGAAGCCGAAGCCAAAAAGCAGACGAAGCAGAAAGGCAGACGAAACTAAAAAGCAGATGAAATAGAAAGGTAGACGAAGCCAAAAAGCAGACGGAGCAAAAAGGTAGACGAAGCCAAAAAGTAGACGAAATAGAAAGTAGACAAAACAAGAAGACAGATGAAGCCAAAGAGCAGATGAAACAGAAAGCAGACGAAACAATAAGGTAGACAAAACAAGGTCAACTTAAGACGAAGCAAAGTCTTAAGATGAAGTGGAGTCAACTTAAGATGAAGCAAAGTCTTAAGACGATGCAGGGTCAACTTAAAACGTAATGATGTCATCACAGATGATATGACGTCATCACAGACGATACATCTTGACAGATGATGCACCTTTATAGACGATGCATTCTTAAGACAAAATGATGTCATCACAGACGATGTGACGTTATCACAGACGATATGTCTTTACAGATGATACATCTTGACAGACGATGCATCTTTATAGATGATGCATTCTTAAGATGAAATGATGTCATCACAGATGATACGTCTTTACAAATGATACATCCTTACACTCCTAAGCATTATCCTTTCTAAGGACCATAACTTTCGATCCAGAGGTCCAAGAATTTCATACTACCTACAGATGGAAAGCTAAAAGAAAGACCTACAGTTTTCTAGAAAACCACTTGGTCTAATTTAACCTGGATCAATCCAGATTTTTTCCCTGAATTCATAACACAAAATTTTCCATTAAGGAAGGCTTGAAGTTTTGCATCTCACAAACTTGGAATGTCCTGAGCTTAACCATTAATTTACCAAATTGACTTCATTAAACTCTCAAATCTTAATTCATTTGTCTCATCACATCCAACTATATTTATCAATCATAATTCCTGTCTTGCCTTTCCATGAATCTCACTTAGGCATGCATGTGTATATGTATACATATGTCCACAATTTAGGCTCAAAAACCATTTGTTCAAGCTGAAAATCATCTCAATATCATCCATACACAATTCATATTTCCTTAACAACAAAGAATAAGATTTTACAAATCTTTAATGGCATTCTAAGCCATATTACAACTTCATCTCAAAGTCTCAAATTACAATAATTCTTAAACAAATAAACTGGGTATGCAACTGTAACATTGTGCATTCCCAAAACTAACTCCAACTACAAATTAAGCAAATTTGGAGAATTTCCCTTAGGCTCTTGATCACTTGATCTCTTAGTTATCACCTAAAGATGGGGGTGAGTTTGAAAGCTCGTGGGTAATAGTTTATAACAAAAAAAAGATAAGCAAAACTTTTGAAACCATTTTTTCTTGTCATAGAAAATTTTCATTGAGTTTATAAAACACATGTTTCTTAGGCTTTCAGCCAAAATCCACAAGCTACAAAACATAAATGCATCAAACTTGTTAACATAACATGAGCACACAAGCACATCAGAATGGTTCGGGTGGATCCAAAAACAGAACGTACTACACAATTCCTATAAGGGTCTTGTGTAGCCGTGAACTTAGGGGAGTCCATGAAGGAGCTCCATGCCATTAGCGGGCAGGCTAGAGAAGCCTTTTACTTGGGTCAACGTGCACGTGATTGAACTTAAGGGACCACCACAAACTCACATAACACATAATTGATGACTTGTAAACTTGTTGCCTAAAATGGCACTTTTCGAAAGCTTGCTGTTCATATACTTGATATATATATCGTGAAAACCATTCTTGAAAACGTGATTCCATAAACATGGATCTTTTCAAAAATCATTTGCAAAGTCTTGTTTTCAAACATCAATACAATAATTCATGTAGCAACGTATAACAATTTCTTAAATCATTCAAGAACAATGAATGCAGCACTTATGAAGCAATTAAAATCAATAAACTTTTTTGATTTAAAGAAAAATAGTAGTGGCTTATTTACTCTATTATAAACATATACCCACCTTGATTTCCTTGCTTAGAGACTTGCTCAAAATGTCTCTTTGCAAACAACCTAAAGTGTCCAAGGTTCTTTCCTGCTGTATCTTTAATGTGTACTCCGTGAGATGATCTAACTGAAATAGGCTTTTTGATTCTCTTAGTTCTTTACCAAATGAAGAGATCCTTGGCTTAATGGAAGCTCTTCTCTTCCTCTACCTTTTTCCCTTCTTGAACAACCTCAAAATCTCTCTTGAAAGCTAAGAAAATTGAAACCCTAGCTTGTTTCCTCTCTTTCTCTCTTTCATTCTTTTTCATGCCTCTCTCTTTTCTCATCCACGCATCTAGCTTCTTTTAGAATTCCCCAAATCACGTTTTCTCCTTCTCTTAAATATAAGACCATAATTTTGGTCTTATCCTTCCAAAAATGCCCCTCCTCTTCTTTGGTCTTCCCATTTTTCCCCCTTCTTTCATTTACCTTTTGACTCCTTTAATCTTCTTAAACACCATATTAACTCTAACTTAAATCAAATCTTTCCTTATATGCCTTATGTTCTTTATCTTTAAATGTCTTGCTAGAAACACCCTTGAACTTTATTATAACCTTAACACTTTTCAATCAACCTATATCATATAATCTTTCTAACATCAACATAATAATTAACTCCATAACTTTCATAAAGACCTTATAATTAATGTAATTCATACTTATTCATCAAGAAAAAAATTGGGGGCCAATAGTGGGTTGTTACTTTAATCTTAAAAATACACCTTAACATTCTTTTATTACGAACTACAATCTTGATGAGTGGTGAACTCATATGTGTTTCATTACAATTCTTGATATGATCATAATGGATTTTTACAAAGTATCAATCCAGTGTTTGCATGTTGGAATTATTAATTGAAGCATGTATTAGGGAACATTCACTAAAATAAAGAGTTTATAGTGATATCATCACTTCTAGATGTTTTATGGAGTTTGGTCATTAAACTGGCGCCAATAGTTTGATGGACTAGCTACCCATCAAATCTTAACACCAAGATGAGATCTTGTGTGTTAATCACCATATAGAGTAAAACGGGAGATCTAGAAGGAAAAACCAACATAAAGGCAAAATAGTAATTTTACCCTTTATTATGTGGATGGCTATAATATGGTTCATATAGTAATGTTTACAATTGGACATCTTATTTGAAAAATGTACTCTCATAATATTTAGTAATTCAAGAGTTCAACTAATTGTCTTTAGTGGAAGGACATTTGGTTAATAAGCTGAAATTAATTCTAATGAGATTAAATTAATTCCGGGCTTATTAGAGCTTATATTATATAAGTCTAATTAGATTCCCCATTTGGCTTTTAGGAAGGTTATCAAGCAAAGTAAGAAATATATATAGACGTTTTAAAGCCTATGATTAAATGTTTGGCTTACTTTAATTAAATTTTAATTAGAAGCCCACATTTAATATTTGGCTTGACTTTGGTCTGATAAGGTTAATTAAATTAAAACAAAGTTATTAAAGAAAAAAGGAGGGAATATTTTAGTTTTTTATAGCTAGATGTGCATGTGCTAGCCGAAACTTGAATAAGAAAAGTCTCATTTTTTTGGCTTCTTTCATCTAAGGAAAATCCCCTAAATAATATTTCTTCTCCTTTCCCACCAAAGGATCTTATTAACCATGTTGTCCAAGAAGAAAAGGTAGTAGATCGGATTGGTTGAGGATATAATAACAAGGAGAGGATATATTGACAAGGAGAGGATACAAAAGTGAGGAGTCGAAGTTGTAGCAAGGAGTCATTATAATTTCCATTTTGTTATGCTAATTATGTTCCTTATACCATATCATGTATGGCTTATACCTGTTGATTTGCTTATGGTGTTTTTACTGCGTTTTGATTTCGAAAAAAGTTTTGAAATCTACAGTTTTAGCCAAATCTCACATGCTTTTGTTTTCAATCCAACAATTGGTATCAGAGCCATTTTATTATGCATGATTTTAGTTCCTATATGTGATGCATGGGTTGGAAATTAAATTTTCTATGTTGTATATTTTTATGTGATAGAAATATATATAGTGTATGTTTTGCTCTTTTAGTTGTCGATAGAATATAGTTTTACCTTGTAAGTTTTCTTCATTTGGTTTGTAACAAGGAGGGTGGCCTATCATCATCATGTTTCCCCCTTAGCTTTATTTTCTTGTTTTCTTTGATTTTGTAATGTACAAATTTATGTGATATTGAAGATGGAGCAACCATGGATCGAAGAAAAGACTAGGTAATTGTTGGCCGCTGTATTTTTTTCTCTAGTTAAGCATGGTTTAAATAAATTATGAGGTTTTGATAGATTTAACTTTGAAGTCTAATTGTTATGTCTATGTTAGTAGGATTTATTTTATGGTTTAGTTGAATTAAAAGTGGTAAGAATGCACAAGGGCATTTTTGGCAAGTCACTTAAGCATTTAAGATCATAAGGCTT
>JAOSBK010031230.1:0-11774 GCA_027568895.1 Erythroxylum shatona | reverse complement strand
GAGAAGTTATGGCACACAGGTCGGTCAGCTGGGATGGTTTTTGGGGGATGACCTAGATAGATTTTTGTATTAATTCTATTATGGAATATTGTATTTAGATGGTGGAAACTGACAATCATATGAACTCTATTTTGGATGATGTGAAATGAGAATCTTTTGGGTTTTAAACTGTAGTGATTTTTATATTATGGTTTTATGATTGTGATGCCAAGAGAGTAGTATAGTGATCGAGCGTAGTACTCCCTTATTGAGGGATATGCATCGGAATGACCCATGGGCGTCCCGGTGCGTACTCTGCGGTAAGGGGGCGCTACACAAAAGTGAGGAGTCAAAGTTGTAACAAGGAATCAGTATATTTCTACCACCTTATTCTTATGTAAAGTATTTCCCTTACACTGTATCATGTATGGCTAAAACATGTTGATTTGTTTATGTTATTTCTGCTGTGTTTTGATTTCAAAAAAGTTTTGAAATCTACCGTTTTAGCTAAATCTTGCATGATTTTTTTCAATCCGACAATTGGTATCAGAGCCATTTTAATATGCATGAATTTGGTTCCTATATGTGATGCATGGGTTGGTAATTAATTTTAGTGTGCTACACATTTTTATGTGATAGAAATATATATGTGTATGTTTTGCTCTTTTTGTTGTCCATAGAATGTAGTTTGACTTTGTAAGTTTTCTTTGTTTGGTTTGTAATAAGCAGGGTGGCTTATCATCTTCAAGTTTCCTCCCTGGTTTAATTTTTCTATTTTCTTTGATTTTGTAAGGTACAAAATTCTGTAATATTGAAGATGGAGAAAACATGGGTTAAAGAGAAGAATAACTAATAGTTTCGGTGTATTTGCAAAGTTTCAGTTTTATGAAAACCAAAGTGCTGGAATTTTGTTTTAACAAATTTTTGGTTTTGTAAAAACCAAGGTACTAGAATTTTTTCTTTAACAAAGCTTCAGTTTGATGAAATACAAGTTCTGAAATGTTTTTTGAGTGTCGGATTTACTAAAAACAAATGCTAGAATTTTTGTTTTCATATTGCCAAAGTTTCAGTTTTGATGAAAAACAAGTGCTTGAATTTTTTTCAAAGTAATAAATTTTGGTTTTATGAAAATGCTATTACACATTTTTACCCAATTGGTCGGGTCATGTGGATGAAGAGTTCGATGTAGAAGATCCAAGTCTAAGAAGAATTTTTGGGCGTAAAAGCCTTGTAATTTTATTTATATTCTAGGATGGACAATCAAAAGTAGTGTTATTATTCATAAGATGAATGGATGGATGGATGCTTATAATATGTGATATTATGTGATAGTATGGCATTTAGAATAATTGCCAACCCTAGGTTTTTCTATGCATTCATTATGTATAAGATATATAATGAAAGAATATAGGATGATTAATAAATTGCATCTAGATGAGATGGTATTTATTAAACTTAAAGCCCAAAAAGATTAAGTGGGAGAGGACACTCATGTGAGAGTCCACAGTCTCCATATAATGGCCCATATGTATGTGGTGAAGTGTTACTCCCCACCTGAGGGCATAAATCCTAGATCTTGCATGGTTTAGATATCCTTAAGGATAAGTCCTCTCATTGGTAACAAATGTGACCTCCTACAGAGACATGTTTTGCAAGTACCTTTAGTGGATGAATCAAATGGTTACACACTCAACATATTTTATCAATAACCTGCCCACTGTAGTTCTGTTGGTAAAAGTATGGACCAAATCATGGTGCTTCTCAAAAAGTTAGGCATGAAGATGTTTGGTAGTTTTTTGAGTGGGGGGGAGGATGGTAGTTTTTCTTTTAATGGATAAGATGGCCCACCGTCACTTAGTCTGCTATAGATAAGAAAAATAACTGTCGTATAAAGTTCTAAATTTTTTAAGTTTTGTTAAATCTATCATCATTCATACATGCATCATGATTTTATACAAAGTTCCAATATTATTGACTAGTATGCTTATTTTTTAATAATTTATATTTTCATACATAATCACCAAAAAATGAATCCACTCACTTTTCTCTTAACAAATAATAAATTAGAAAATGGAGAGAATTTTAATGAATAGAGACGTAACATTGACATTGTTCTTCAATATGAACAAATTTCATGGGTATTAACTAAAAATGAGCTTGCACCTTCGGGTAGAGATTCAACTCCTAAGCAAGTCCAACAACATGAGCGATGACAGAATGCTGATAAGACTATTAAGTGTTATATTCAAGCTTCTGTTAGCAACATTTTGCAAAAGCAAATTGCTTGCATGAAAACTGCTAGTGCAATGGTTCATCACTTACATGAGATGTTTTGTGTAAGGACCAAGTCTGCTAGGGTGAAAGCTATCTAAACCTTTCATAATATCAGATAAAAACCTGGTGAACTAGTGTAGGATTACATGCTTAAGGTAATCTATATGGTAACTAAGGCTAAGATGCTTGGGGAAGATATAGATGCGGATACGTAGATGATTAAGATCATCAATCGGTTAAACTCTTCTTTTCAATAGTTTAAGTTGGATTATGAGCTCAACAACAAGGAATACATCTTGAGCGAGTTGATGAATATCCTCAAGGCTAATGGCCCAAAAGCAAATATAGCATCTTATTCTAAGCCTAAGGGTAAGGGCAAGAAAAAGAAGAAGGGTTCAATGAAAAAGAAGGCCCAAATAGGGGTCAAGGCTCAACCTATGAAAAAGAAGGTCATAAAGGACACTAAGGGAAAGTGTTTCCACTGTCTTAATAAAACCAAAACAATCTAATGACTCCAACATTAATTCAAAATATCTGTGGCACTTAAGAATGGGTCATATCAATCAGAAAAGACTTGATAGGTTAGTAAAGGGTGGGATCCTTTTGGGCTTGGATAATAATCCATTACCCACCTATGAATCTTGTATTAAAGGAAAAATGACCAAGGCCTCATTTCCTTTTAAAGGAAACAGATCTGAATCTATGTTGGTCCTGGTACATATTGATGTTTATAGGCCCATGAAAAGCTAGAGGAGGTTATGAATATTTCATAACATTTATAGATGATTACTCTAGACATGGCTATTTGTATTTGATGCATAAAAAGAGTGAATCTTTCAAAAAGTTTAAAGAATTTAGAGCTGAAGCTGAGAAGTAGCTAGGCAAGCCATTAAAACAACTTTGATCAGATCAAGGTGGTGAGTACTTATCTAGAGAGTTCTAACAATTTCTAATTGATAATGGAATTGTTTCCAACTTGTCAGCTCCTCAAACACCTCAACAAAATAACGTAGTTGAGAGGAGGAATATGACTCTATTGGAAATGGTAAGATGAATGATGTCCTACGCTAACCTTCCAGAATTGTTATGGGGATATGCCATACAAACAACAACTTATCTTCTTATCTTTTCTCTATCCAAATTGGTGTCTAAAACACCTAGGGAATTGTGGACTAGCTAAGTGCCTTTATTGAGGCACTTAAGAACTTGGGGTTGCCTAGCCTATGATCTAAGGCCTGAATCCATAAAGATGGAACGAAGGTCATAAGTATGTTTGTTTGTAGGATATCCTACGGGTACTCAAGGGCACTACTTTTATAGTCCTTAGGATAGGAAGGTATTTGTGTTGACAAATGCAACCTTCTTGGAGGAAGAGTTTGTGAAAAATCATAAAGGAAGAAGTGAAGTAGTACTAAAAGAGTTAGCTATTTCATCCAAACCAATAGTTGATTTGGATATAGCAGAACAAGATGTCGAAATAGATTATATAGTTGAATCAAAAGACCAACCTGAACATCAAGTAATGCCTAAACATAATGGGAGAGTTGTGAGACAACCAGACAGGTATCTAGGTCTAGCAGAAGGCAATATTGCCATCTCATACCAAGAAAAAATGAATCCCATTAATTATACACGGGCTATTAATGATGTTGATGTAGAAAAATGGCTCAAGGCAATGGAATCAAAAATAGATTCCATGTACGCTAATGAAGTCTGGATCCTTATAGATCTACCACTAAATGTAAAAACCATAGGGTGTAAATGGATCTACAAAAGGAAAAGAGCATCAAATGGAAAGGTAGAGACCTTTAAAGCTAGATTGGTAGCTAAAGGTTATACACAAAAAGAGGGTATAGACTATGAGGAGACATTTTTTCCGATTGCCATGCTTAAATCCATTAGAATTCTTTTGGATATAACAACCTATTTCGATTATGAAATATGGCAAATGGACGTTAAGACTACATTTCTTAATAGGGATCTTAAGGAGACTATTTATATGGCCAAACCAGAAGGTTTTTTTAGTCAGGTAATGAGATAAGGTATATAAATTGAAAAGGTCCACTTATGGACTTAAGCAAGCATCTAGGTCTTAGAACATTAGGTTTGATAAGTATATCAAAACCTATGGGTTCATACAAATCGTACATGGGCCTTGTGTCTATAAAAAGATTAGGAATGACGTAGGAATGTTACATACAGTTAAAGGTTGGCTGAACGAACAATTTTCAATGAAGGATTTAGGAGAGTTGGAAGTTTAATGTATGTTATGCTTTACACTAGACCAGATATCTGTTACGCAGTGGGACTAGTAAGTAGATTTCACTCCAATCCAGGAATCGAGCATTGGACTGTGGTTAAGTGCATACTGAAGTATCTTTGTAGGATGAAGAACTTAATGCTTGTTTATTCTGGAATTAATCTTATTCCGAAAGGATATACAGATTCCTATTTTCAATCAGATGTTGATTCAAGGAAATCAACTTCTAGTTCTATATTTGTTTTAGAAGGTGGATCCATAGTCTAGAGGAGTGTCAAGCAATCTTATGTTGCTTTTGACTATAGAGGCTGAGTATGTTGCTACTTATGAAGCAACAAAAGAAATAGTTTGGCTTCAAAAGTTCCTAACTAATTTAGAGATGGTTCCTGAGGCAGAAAAGGCCATTACACTTTATTGTGATAATAATGGGGCAGTGGTTAATTCTAAAGAACCTCGAAACCATAAAGATATCAAACATATTGAGAGAAATATCATCTCATGAGGGAGTAATACAGTGTGGTGAGGTGAATGTGGTAAAGATTCCTACAGAGAAAAACCTCGATGATCCATTCACGAAGGCACTATCTCAAAAGAGTTTTGAGGGTCACTTAGAAGGAATGGGAATGAGGGATATGTCAAACTTGCTCTAGGCCAAGTGGAAGATTGTTGGAGTTATGTAAATATAGTGCCCTGGAAAGCAAGTGTATTTACTTATAACTTAATTTTCTTCCCGTTACTTTTTGTAATGAAAATATTTATTATTAATAAAACAAAAGAGTTTGGTTTTATATGTATGAGCATTTTATAACTAGTCATAAAGTACCAAGATTCTTTTGTAAGTAATATACATATACGTAGAGATGTATGGAAAATATGTATATTATTAGACTCTAAAATAATGGATTCACAGTTGAACAATCAAGTTGGTTGCTTGATTATGGCTTAGACTGTAGTATTGCAATTTGTCTCCGTGCAAGTAAAGGAGTTTATTTTAAGGGAATGATTTGTTTCATATCATGATACTTGTTGACTATCGATAATGGCACTATTAATTGAATCAGGAATCATGTATGTTTTAAAGAATAAAGTAGGTCGTTATGTTAATCATAAAACATACATTTAAACATTGGTTTATTATAGACGACAATCTTGATGGGTGGTAAACTCATATGTGTTTCATTATAATTTTTGATATTATCACAATGGGTTGTCACAGAGTATCAATCTGGTGTCTATATGTTGGAATTATTAATTGAAACATGTATTAGGTAACATTTACTCAAATAAAGAGTTTATAGTGATATCATCACTTTTAGATGTTTTACGGAGATTAGTGATTAAACTCGCAATAGTAGTTTGATAGACTAGCTACCCATCAAGTCTTAACACCAAGATAAGATCTTGTGTTTTAATCACCATATAGAGTGAAATGGGAGATCTAGAAGAAAAATTTAACATAAGGGCAAAATGGTAATTTTACCCTTTATTGTGCGGATGGCTATAATATGGTTCATATTAGGGTTTACAATTGGACATCTTATTTGAAACATGTGTTCTCATAATATTTAGTAATTCAAGAGTGCAAATAATTGTCTTTAGTGGAATGACATTTAGTTAATAAGTTGGAATTAATTCTAATGAAATTAAATTAATTCCGGGCTTATTGGAGCTTGAATTATCAAAGTCCAATTAGATTCCTCATTTGGCTTCTAGGAAGGTTATCAAGCAAAGTAAGAAATATAAATAGAGGTTTAAAGCCTATGATTGAATGTTGGGCTTACTTTAATTAATTGTTAATTAGAAGCCCAAATGAACATTTAGAAATGGGCTAGACTTTGGTTTAATTTGAATAATTGGATTAATTAAATTAAAAAAAGTTATTATAGATAAAAGGAGGTGGATTTTCAGTTTTAATGAGCTAAATGTGCAACTGCACATTTAACATTTGTTGCTATATTTAAGATGGTTTTTAACATGCTTTATCATCATTAAATGGAGTAATGATCTTATCATTAAATGACTTAATGGTTATCTTTTAACGATAACATGTAACCTTTTAGCATCCATTGGATTAAGAAGAAAGAGGTGCATTTGATGGATCATCTTCCTTCTTTCATCACAAAAAACTGTAAATGAGATGTATCATTTAGGTTATTGGTCTTTTCATATAGCCATCTTAAAAACAAATGAAAAGAGTCTCATTTATTAGCTTCTTTATGATTGATTAAAGAATGAAGTGATGCATTGGATGCACATCACTTCTTTCTTTAATGATAACGAAAATTGACAAAGAGAGTAAGGAGTGTTCTTGCATTTTTTGACTCACTCTCTCCTCTCATGCATGCATAGCCGAAACTTAATGAGAAGAGACTCATTTTTGGCTTCTTTCTTCTAAGAAAAATCTCCTCAAAATATTTCTTCTCCTTTCCCACCAAAGGATCTTGTTAACCAAGACGTCCAAGAAGAACAAGTGGTAGATCGGATTGGTTGAGGATACATTAACAAGGAGAGGACACATTGACAAAGGAAATGATACAAACAAGAGCCAAAGCTATAGTAAGCATTCTGAGAGGATACAAAAGTGAGGAGTCAAAGTTGTAGCAAAGGGTCGGTATATTTCTACCACCATGTTCTTGTGTAAATTATTTTCCTTATATCGTATCATGTATGGATGAAACATGTTGATTTGTTTATGTTATTTCCACTATGTTTTGATTTCAAAAAGGTTTTGAAATCTACCATTTTAGCCAAATCTTGCATGCTTTTGTTTTCGATCTAACACTATGATGCAGCTCCCATGAGGCTTATTAGTGAAAAATTCAATAGGCCTAGGATTCATAGCGAGAAGTCCCTTTCTTGATTTACAGGTGTGAATAATGTAACATAATATAGTGATTGTTTAAAATCAGACTTTGGAAATCAACTTGTTGGTGACTAATTCAAACATAAAGACTTAAACTTCAATGTTATGAATTCAAACTTAGTGATAAAATAAGAAATTTATGTAAAATTGACATGAAAATTATTTGCAAAATAAACCCCTAGGATGGTTTATATTAGAAACTTATGATGTAGCTTCCACGAGGCTTGTCGGAGAAAAATTCCAAGAACCTAGGAGTTACAGCAAGAAGTCCCTTTCTCAATTCACATCTCTAAATAATGCCATGCTTTATAGTTCTTGCTTAACCTAGTGAACCTATAACATCCCATTACATGTAGGAAGGTTAAAATAGTAAATATGAGGGATTAAAAAGAGGCTTAGAAATGCTTCTTCATGCTCATGCATATTATGCCATACAAATATACATGAATAGTAAATTTATCTGCACATGAAAATAAGTGTACATGCATTCATGAATAATTTCAAGTATAATTGGATTGATTTGTGAATTTTTTAGAATTATGAATGTTTTTACATTGGAAATTTTACAGGTTAGTAGAATTGTATTATTTTTTAATTTTGGTGAATTTAGGAATAATTTCGAAAATTTTGGAATTTTTAGGGAAAATAGAAAAAAATAGGAAAAAAGAATCAAAAGAATATTGGGGGATAATTGGATTGTAAAGATGATAGTTGTAATGTAAAGAGGAGAGCTAAATGGAGTTAGTTTCAAAATAAACTAAGTTAGAGTTTAGTTATTAACAAAGTGACAAGTGTCACTAATTAGAAAGTTGCTTTTGTAATTCGTTAGTAGTAAGTGGGGTTCTCTGAGAGTTAAAAAGACTTAGAAAATTGTTTAAGTTCTTCCTTCTTCATTACCTTCTTGGGATTTCCTCCCAACACACAAAGTTTTCATTAAATATCCTCCTGATAGCTTTCAATGCTTTTCCTTTTCTGTACCCACTTTGCTATTGGTGTTTTCTACCTAAAGAAAAACCAGAAGCTGGTCATTTTTAACAGAGGAGTACGTGATTTTGCATGGAGTTAGGGCTTTGGAGATAATTGAAGATTGTGGAGTTTTTAACAAGTAAATAGTGAATAAATCCTTTAGAGTTATAGGTTTATGAAATACATTTGATGAATTACTGTCATATGATTGGAAAATGATGTTAAGTATATATATATATTCATGAACACAGTGTAGATGGGATGAAATTTTGGTTTTAGTGTTAACTTAGTATTTGATAGATTTTAGGGATTAAGTGATGTAAAAATGATTTTTGGAGTTAGAAATAGCAATAAAATGGTGTACGAAGTGAGTGTAGAAAATCAAAGAATAAAAAGGTGGTATACTCTGTTTCTTGTTCTTCTTCACTGTGCATGTTTATATATATGCATGTGTATACATGAGGGGATGAGTTTCTTAGAGATGATCAAAAAAGGGATATTTTAGTTGAAGGGTAGTTGTAAAATGATGGTTTGAGATAGGAATGACTGTTTAAATGGAAGTTAAGAGGAAGAATAGTGATTGAGAATGAAAGTGGAAAATGTAGAAAAGTAACAGAGTATGAATAGGATGAAAATGAATTTTTGGCTTTTGATGATTTTGATTAAACTTGCATATTTTTAAGTAGTATGAATTTATAGTGAATGAGTTGATGGAAATGGAGTAGAAAAACTATAAATAAAAATTTGAAATGTGGGTTTTTGAAAAATTAGAAGTCTGAATTTTCTGGGAATGAATAGTAACAGTGTTGAATTTTCAAGCTGAAATTTTCATGAATTTTCTGTGCTTATCTAGGAAGATTTTGACAAAATTGTCTACATGAAAGTCATAGATCTTTCTTTTAGCTTTCCACTGATATGAAATATGAATTTTTTGGACTTTAGAGGTGAGAGATATGATATTTAGAATTCTGTGATATTACATAGGATGGGCATTCGGGACAGCTGCATTGGTTTGAAATTTTAACCCTTATAGAAGCAAAATTTGTTTTTGAGGTCTTCATGGAAGTTCTAGTCTAGAAGTCTTCTTCAAAATGGTTTTTGAACCAATTTAATCCAATATCAAAAGTTATGCCTATTTTTCCAAACAGGTCTGGATAAGAGAAAAGGGAGGAAGAGGGTGAAAATTGCGATCACGACGCGTCGCAATCGCGAATTCGCCAAAGGCGCATGCAGTTCACGATCGCGAGTTCGTCGAACACCCGCAGATCCTCCTTCCAGCCTGAACATGTTTTATTATTTTAGTCGTAACGTTTTCGTCAGACCTCGAAATGACCTAATTTTTGAAGCATTAGATTTTTAACACATTTCTCTATATCTCCACAAAAATGTATAGCTTTTGGTTTTGATTTGAAAAAGATTGAATTAGACATTTTCACTGAACATGCTTCAGTATTTTGATGATATCTTGATCTGTAGGATTCCAAATAATATGCATTTTAATTTGGAGTAAACTAGAGATATAAGCCTACAAATTGTCTCAAGAAGTCGAATTTCAATTCTTTCTCTAAGTTATTGAATTTCTAGATGGAATTTGTACATAGTATACTATTTTTGAATTTGGATAACCAGATAATGATTGAAGCATATCTTCCGAATTAATGAACCAAATTGAGTGATTTTGGTGTCAATGGAAAGATAAGACATAGAGGAACATTTGTTCGGAAGAGAGTATGACCAGGTTACATCAGTTTCGCTTTCTAATTTAATGTGAATAATAGACCTGAAAGGGGTATCTTGGAAAATTCTGAAAGAGATTCAATGAATTATGAATTGTGATTTAATGGTTTTATTGAGGTATAAACCTAAGTATAAATGATACTTAGATGAGTTTTGATATGAGATTGATTTTGTGATGAAATTGATGGATAAATACTTGGTATTTTCATGAACATGCATTGTACATAATTCATTTCATACATGTGCATTATTGAACAATTATAATTGTGCATATTGTGATATATGTGTGTGTTGTTTAATATAGAGGATCGAATTGAGCACCATCCTCCAGACGTTGTTGGGACTTCGAGGAAATAGCTTCGGTAGCAACTTGTGAGTAACCTAGATGGTCTCACTTAATTACTTCTTTGCTTAAATTATGTTTTGAATGATAATTGAATGTGTTTAATTATGGATTTCAGACAGAAGGTCCGATGAATGTGATTGTAGATTGAGATATTGAAGTGCCACTTGAATGTGTTTAATTGTGGATTCCGAATAGAAGGTTCGATGAATGTGATTCTAGATTGAGATTTTGAAGTGCTACTTGAATGTATTTAAATATGGATTCTGGATAGAAGGTCCGATGAATGTGATTGTAGATTGAGTTATTGAAGTGCTACTTGAATGTGAATGTGAAGACCTATGTGCATTATAATGTGAGTGACTATGGTACATGCAGTTCATGCATGAATGCATAATCAGATAATGACAGTTGTGACCAGAGCAACTACCGATAAGAGTGAAAAGCTCAACTAGTGAAAATGAGTCTCGAGCTTAACAGTGATTAAAAGCCTAAGGCTCACTATGCAAAATGAGCCCTGTATCCAACAAGCGGATAAAAGATAGATATTAATGAGCCCAGTATCCAAAATGGATACAGGATAGTTCAGACACTCGGTCACAACAATGTAATAATTGGAAAGTGTCTTATGAGCACCTCATATGCACATTTTTAAGTATATTTGTTGAAATGAAATGCCTATGCTTAAGTGAAAATGTGAAATTTATGTAAAGTGCACTATGTAATTATATGTTAAGTGAATTGTTGTGATGCATGAATTGAGTGAACCATCGACGATGGTTACCTCACTGAGTTTGCAAAACTCACCAAAATTGCAACGTTGTCTTTTCAAGACCAAGAGACGACTTTAACTACTGAGAGGCTCTACCGGCCGTGTAGATTATGATTGGAAAGAGAAGTCATGACTCAAAGGTCGGTCAGTTGGGATTTTTGGACAGATTAATTAGATTGTGTATATTTTTCCTCTTTCATGTAGTACTTTTGTATTAGGTTTTGTTGATGTAGATATAGAAAATGTTGAAAGACACAATGTAGACTTTCGATTTTGTGAAGTGAAATGAGAAGAAAGTTGATTTCAAAATATTGTGGTTTTTTTATTGATGCTTTATAAATTAATATTGATATGATGCCATGTGAAGTGATTGTAATGATAGAACGTAGCTCACCATTATCGTAGGTTATGTATCAAAATGGCCTCCGGGCACATTTAGGTGGTATCAGGGCATGGTTTGGCATCTGTTGGCACATATAAAATGTTAAGCATGAAATATCATGAAAAATATGGATAATGATTGAAGTTATTGTTTGTTATAGGTCATTCGCTCTAGGTGATCAGATTGATCAACCAGCTG
>JAOSBK010031200.1:0-11777 GCA_027568895.1 Erythroxylum shatona | reverse complement strand
AACAAAACCTCAATTATGCACTAATACTCACAAGATAATCGAACTAAGGCATAAACACATAATTAACACAATTCATGGTTAATAACATCAATTAAGAAAAATTGGGCCCAACAAAAACCAATTAAGCAAACAACTGGATCCTACATAACTTTGCTATGATGTACACAATCGGAGATAGAAAGAAGATTAAAAGATGCACCTTCCTCAATGAACAAAGACAAACTAAAATCAATTGCCTTCAATGTGGCTCGTTCATCCTTATTGGACAGCAAGAAATTCTCTGGCTTGACATCACGGTGCATTACTCCCATAAAATGGCAAGTATGAACTACATTCATTATATCCCCATAGATCTTGGAAGCATCTCCCTCCAAGTAGTACCTTTTTCTAATTATTTGACTAAAAAGCTCACCACTAGCATGAAGTTTGGTCACAAAATGAATAGATTGCCTATCTTCGTAGGCACCCTTAAACTCCACAATGTTTGAATGACTGGACAAGTGCTGCATATTGTTAATCTCCTTTTTTGTATCTTCTCTATCGTTCTTATTGAACATTTTCGACTTAAGAATGGATTTGCAGGTATAATCATAGCCATTTGATCTATCTATGCACAAGCAATGCCATATTAGCCTCTGCCTAATTCTGTTACTAGTGTGTAGTATTCCCTTGTATTATCAAAATCTTTTTCCATAATGCCGTTATCTAGCTTTTGAGCTTGCCTTGTTATAACTTTTGTTCCTATTGTTACTTTAGGAGGAACTAGTGGCTATTATTATCAGACTCTTAGTTGCGTGTTTTGCGCTTTTGGCTGCTCGGTAACATCTAAAGCTGAAACTGGTGGTTGTTGTTATAGTCTTGTATAATAAGTGCTGATGGTTCTGTCTAGAATTAGACACTAGTTTGGGAACTTTTTCCTTACTGCCATAACATCCCATGATTATGTTATGAAAATTAGTAAGTGAAAAATGGACAGAAGACCGAAACTTTGAGCAATAAAGATTGAAATTTCTACTCTTATGAGGGAAATTTATCAGAACCTGGATGAAATCATGGTTTTCTACAAGTATATATGTGACAAGAGTGATCAAAATGATTCCTTTTGCTTCGATTTCAACTAACTGCTTAGATGATGAAGAAATAGACAATTTAGTTTCTTGTATTCCCCCTAAACTATTTATACCACCAAAGGAAATGAATGAACATTGTAACTTTCAAAATTATAAGTTTGTTTATTTTTGTAAACTTATTAATTAATCTTTTATTCCATGCATTGCTAAATTTTATATGTATTTTATTCTTAAATCTAATATGCAAGAGTCAACTTTGTAATATCTCCCGTAAATGATAGTTTGTTATAGCAAAACATTTCTAATTGATCTTTAAATTATGTTATTAGGTGTCTGTGTTAGAAATATGTGGTCTAATCTCTCATAAATGATAGTTTGTTATAGCAACACATTTCAAATTGATCTTTAAATTATGTTATTAGGTGCCTGTGTTAGAACTACGTGGACTAATATAATCACAACATTAATTCCATATACATGATCATTAATCGAATTCCTTAGTGTATATTTAATAACCATAATGGGTTGGTTAATAATTTACTAATAGCATTTAAGGCACATGATAGTACCTTAATAACTATATGTTCGCCAATTAAACTATAGCTCATAACATCCTTGAAATGGCACAACTATCCTTTTCTACCCATTAATGTAGAACATATTATAAGATATAATATACGGTGAGATTGTTTGCAAATTTTTTATGGGTGTGGAAAATAATGTCTTCTACCATTAGTTTCCTCTCTTGCACAAGGTGTTATTGATTTTGATAGGTTGAGGCAAAAGATGAAGAGAATATACCAAGACTATATGCTACTCATTAGAGGTATGTCAATTTCATTATGCTATTAATGCTCGAAATAAAATGTTGATCTTGATTTAGTGATTGTTGATGAATGCATCTATGTATAACAGTCTGTTGGTTTGTAAAATTTTATTTTTACTAAATTAATTTTAAACATTTTTAATGTTTTTCTTTAGACCCTTAGTTCATGGACATAAAACATTTATGCTACACATTTAGACCACATGACAACGTGTCAAGGGGAATTTTTAATAGATAATTATCTTTTTGTCTCCTAAGCTTAATCTTTGTGTTTTATCATAAATGAAACATATTCCTGACTACGTTTTGTAACATGCTTTGTAAACAAAAAAGGGTAAGTAACAAATATTATGTGATAAGAGGAATGAGAGGGAGACACTCACACATTGTAGGAGATTAGGAAGAAGTTCAAGACAGAGAAGTGGGGCAATTTTGTTTGCATTTGATGCGTGATTTGTCCAAATTATGGCAAGTGTTTTTCCAAACATGCATATATTCATAGAAACGTTGCTCAAAACATTTTGCTACATTTTTACTTTTAGCTGTGTTTCTAGAAATGTAGTCAAATGTTTGTAGCAACATTTGCTTAAGCGTAGTCAAATGTTTTTAGCTACTTTTCTAGAAACGTAGCCAAAAGTTTTTAGTTATGTTTTTGAAAATGAGGCCAAATGTTTTTAGTTATTTTTCTGAAAAGGTTACTAAAAATATTTGGCTATGTTTTGTAAAATGTAGTCAAATTTTTTATCTATGTTTTAAAGAAATGTTATACCGTTTTGGAATAAATTATTTGTTACATTTCTAAAGTTTTGAAATACTTTTATTTTTACTTTATTATACAAAATTTATTGATAATTTGAGGAATTGTATATAAAAATATATCATTAAATTTCTCTGTATATAAGATTTTAATTACAACTTAAACAATGCTTAAATATAAAATAATAAATACAAATACTACTTTACAAATTATAATACAAATCACTCAGTCATTGCATCTTCTTCAAATAGATAATTTAAGAAAGCAGTATTGAATTTAAATTATAATACAAACAAGAATTAAAATAAAAAAGTATAAGAGATGAAATTAATACCATTCACTTTCATCTTCACTGCTATTCAATCTCGGCTAAGTATTTTTCTAAGGTACTTATCATGCTTAGCTAACTTTTTTCAAATACATTATAATTCAACCTTAAGCATCTTATTTTCCTCTGGAAGATGTTAAATGTATGTAGATATTAATGAGGTTGAAACATTTGGCTTAGGGCTAAATCCAAGACCTTTGATATAACTAATGTATGTACCAAGCATGGTATTACAAATGTCTTCTACAATGACCTCATTCCCCTTGGACATTGATTTTTCTATGAATAATGATTCAACAACACATGAAAAATAAGAGCTAAGTTAGAAATTACAAGTTTCAAAAAGCCACATTATGAATATAATCAAACTAATATAAGGTTGCTAATTGAGTACGTACTTAGGATTTACCCATAATTTTCAAAAACATCACTAAAGGTTAAGTCGTTGGCGATGATTTTACTTTTAGTATTATTTTAAATTCATACTGAAAAAAGTAGCCAAAAGGCAACCTGTTGTAGTAGATTTTGCAGGGTTTTAGGATCTAAATGTTTTCATCCAAAATGTTCTTGTATTAATATTATGTTTGATGGTATAAATGTACTTGTCAATCTTGATATCATGATTCGTTATATCGTCTACCCTTTCCATTAGTTTTAGGGCTCCAGTTTCTTCATTTTAATTTCCTTAACTATAATAGCCCAGACCACTCACCCATAGATATTGTCCGCTTTGGGCTACCCCTACGGTCAAGACCCTCACGGTTTTGCTCTTCCCACCCTTAGAAAAATGCATCTTATAGAGGAGGCCTTATTGAGCCCCATTTTCAGAGCCCAACTGTCGGTTCGAATACCAAAAGATATTTGACTCAAGTTTTAAGACAAATTTTGAGGTAACCCTTCAGGTCAGTCGCGTAAGGGTGGTATGAAAGAAAAGTGGAAAGTATTGCATTTATAATAAATCTCAGTATGGCAACAAGGAGAGTTCGTCGTGGTGAACCTATGGAGTTATCTCTATGGACCCCTCAGGAAAAGTTTTCCGTGGTGGAAGCCATTCTTCACCACGACGAAGTCACCTTTAGAAAGGTTTGTCGTGGCAACCCTTGTCTTTGTTGCGGCGAAACCCTTAGAATCCGAAGCCAGACTCCAACGTTCAAACATTCGAAACAAACACATACATTCAAATCTAACCACAAGCTGAACATAATCATACATAAAAGAAACTTCAATTCTTTAGTTCATTACTAAACCTAAAGAGTTCATACATATCAAAGTTTGAAACAAAACATACAGGATGCTCAATGTTGATATACTTATAAAGCTAATCAAAATCACTAACTTAGTACAAAAGTCTCTAACTTTCTTGGAGTTTCTGATGCCTTGCAAGGATCAACGATCTTCTCATTCTACAACTGAGGAGTGGAAGGTAATGGGGTGAGCTGTGAAGCTCAGTGGCTGATACATTTATAGCCATTGGCAACGAGCCACACATTCAAACATATATACATATATATGTAACAATTCAATACTCCACAACTTAAACTCACAACTCATAATTACCAAGATGTCATCACAAAGAACATGTCATGGAATTTATTCATCACAACCTAACACTTAATTATGCATCATGCTTAGCAAATCAATGATGAATGCACAACAAATGGCTCAAGAGTTCCATAGAACAAAACGGATAAACCGAAGTTTATACCGTGAACAAAATGAGTCTGATTTCTCCGGATCTCGTGGCCTGAAGCGAGCAGTCGGGAGAAGGCTATATGTCAACGTGCACATGACTAACGAAACGTTCCTCTCTTGCCCAAACACAATCAAATTTCAATGCTTAACTCATTTCACACATATTCATACTTTTCATGCTCATCATGCTTTTCCTCTTTTCACTTATACAAAGTGCCATGACATTTTTCAAGGCATAACATGATCACAATCACAATACATTTTCACAATTTTCATAATTCAAAACAAGCAATTTAACACACAACATACAAGCAAGCAAGGCAATCTGTTCATACTACACAACAACTATAAATATATTACCCACCTAATTTCGCTTAACAATCCAAGTTCAATGTTGTCTTTCCTCTTGCTCTTGAATCAGGCTTGCTTGGTTTCCTATAACAAAACAAGTTCTCATTCAAAAATAAATTTATAAGGCTTCGATAATCAAAATGCTAAAATTGACTATAATCCTTTCAAAACCTAGACTTTTGAGTCAATTTTGCATAACCTAGACTTTTGAGTCAATTTTGCATAATCATTATGATCAGGTAAATGAAGAAATTTGGTTACACTTCTTCCAAAAAAATGTTCTTCATTGTCTTAAGTTTTCAATGACACCAAAATCATTCAATTTGGTTCAGAAATCCAAAAGTTATACTCCAAACATTTTTGGACTGCTCTTATACTAAGACAATATTCTATGCTCAACTTCCTTCCAAAAATTGATATATTTAGAAACTTAATTTCTTCATACAAATTGTCTCCTTTTGTCTCTTGTTTACTCCAAATCAAAAGTCACTTCATTTGGACAACTACACAAAAAGTTATGCTCAAAATACCGAAACATGCTCGGTGCTAGAAAGTTCGCCCGATGAACTTTTACAAAAAGAAAAAGCTCGCCCAAAACCTAACAAGCTCGCCGTGGCGAACCCCTGATTTGGCTGCGGCGAACTTCACTCCTTATAGTTGGCCGCGACGAACTTTGACAGAGGAATACGTAGACACTTTATTTTTCCAGATTTTTTCTTCCAACATCTACAACTAACACATCTTAAACCTCAACCATCCCAAAATCATTCACAAATACATCATAATCTATTTTTGATCATAATCCTAAAAGATTAAAACATTTTTATACACCATTCATCAACAACTCCCTACACACATTCAACTTCATTTTCACTTCTAACTTTCATTAAACATGGTTAAACCAACAAATCAAGAAAGGAAGAAGGCTTATACTTACTTGTTTAGCTTCAATTCTTCAAGATCTCCATAACCCTAGCTTGATTTTCTCCTCTTCTTCTTTTCTTCTCACACCCACGATGCTTCTCTCTTCTCAACCAAACCAACAATTTTTTTCTTCTAATTCTACACTATAATAATCATCAAATGTCCCTTTTGCCCTACAATATAAACCTTATAACCTTTAGACTTAAGTGATCTTCCAATTCTACCCCTTCTTTCACATAATCCAACAACATATCTTAGGCCATAATTTAATACCTTAACCATACACTAACTTAATTCTAGCTTTGGCATAATAATCAAACTCCAAATAAATGTTTTATCTAGCAGGACCACAAAATTTATTCAAATCATGCTTAATAAATAATAAAAAAATTCAGGGCCCAACATTTCACCCCCTTTAAAAGAATTTCATCCTCGAAATTATTACCTGAATCATTGAAGAGTTGTGGATACTTCTCCTTCATAACTTCCAATGGCTCCCATGTTGCTTCCTCCGTCGAATGGTTCTTCCATAAAACTTTAACCAGCTTCACAACCTTATTTCTTAGAACTTTTTCCTTCGAATTTAGGATCTCCAATGGTTGCTCCTCATAGATCAAATCCTTCCTCAATTGAACCTCTGATGGTTGAACTATGTGTGTTAGATTGGATCGGTACTTCCTCAACATCAATACATGGAAGACATTGTGAATCTTAGACAATTTAGGTGGCAAACCTAACTGTAGGCTAAAGGCCCAATCTTCTCAATAATCTCATAAGGGCCTACATATCTCAGACTAAGCTTGCCCTTTTTACCAAAACTTAAAACCCCTTTCCATGGAGAAGCTCTAAGAAACACTTTGTCTCCAACTTCAAATTCCATCTCTTTTTTATGTGCATCCGCATAACTCTTCATTCTGTCTTGAGATGCTTTAATTCTCTGTTTCACCAATTTAATCTTATCAACCATGACTTGCACCAAATCAGGCCCTAAAGGCCTCTTTTCACCTTCCTTATCCCAACAAATAGGAGTTTTGCACCTCCTACCATACAAAGCTTTATAAGGTGCCATCTGCATTCCCAAATGATAGGAATTATTGTAAGCAAATTTGATTAAAGGCAAATGATCATCCCATGAGCCTTTGAAATCCATAACACAAGCTCTCAGTATTACCTCCAAAGTTCGCATTGTCCTCTCCGATTGTCCATCAGTCTGTGGATGGAAAGCTGTACTAAAGTGCAACTTAGTTCCCAAAGCCTTCTGTAAGCTTTCCCAAAATCTGGAGGTGAACCTGGGATCTCTATCCGAAATTATGGAGCTCGGAACCCCATGAAGCCTAATTATTTCATCCACATATTTCTTGGCCAAAGCATTCAAAGAATCTGTTTGCTTAATTGCCAAGAAATGTGCTGACTTGGTTAGCCTATCCACTATCACCCATATTGCATCATGTTTCCTGTTGGTTTTGGGCAACCCCATCAAGAAATCCATCGTAATATTTTCCCACTTCCATTCAGGAATAGACAAAAGCTTAAGCTTGCCTGAAGGTGCCTGGTGCTCAACCTTGACTTGCTGACACACTAAGCATCTTTTAGTGTATTCCGTAATATCCTTCTTCATTCCCTTCCATGAAAAGTGCTTTTTTAAATCTTTATACATTCTCGTATTCCTCGGGTGCATAGCATAGGGAGCGTTGTGTGCCTCATCAAAAATATCATCTTTCAGCTCTTGCATATCTGGAATATATAATCGGTTACCTACCACCATCAATCCATCTTCTCTTATCTCTATTTCTGAGGGTTTGCCATTATTAATCTCCTCTTTGAGTCTACTCAAATGCTCATCTTGTTCCTGTAATTCCTTAATCTTCTCATTTAACACTGGCCTTACCCTAAAGTTAGCCAATATACACCCAGATTCAGCTTGCCTCAATGTCACTCGAAGTTTAGCTAATTCCTTCAACAAAGGAACATACACTGTCTCCACATGTGCCATAATCGATTTTCTGCTCAATGCATTCGCTACTACATTAGCTTTCCCTGGGTGATAATCTATAATCAAATCATAATCTTTTAGTAGTTCCAACCATCTTCTCTGTCTCAGATTCAACTCTTTTTGGCTCATCAGATACTTCAGGCTCTTGTGGTCTGTAAACACCCTGGTGGTGACTCTATATAAATAATGTCTTCATATCTTCAATGCAAAAATTATAGCAGCTAACTCCAAATCATGCATAGGATAATTCATCTCATAGGGTTTTAATTGCCTATAAGCATAAGCAATCACTTTATCTCCTTGCATCAATACACAGCCCAATCCTTTTCTTGAGGCATCACTATATACTGTATATCCATCACTACCCGAATGCAAAGTCAAAATTGTTGCTATTGTAAGCCTATTCTTCAATTCCTCAAAACTGCCCTGGCATTCTTCTGTCTACACAAACTTCTGATTCTTCCTGGTCAATTTGGTAAGTGGAGCTGCTATTATGGAAAAGCCCTCCACAAACCTCCTGTAATACTCAGCTAAGCCCAAGAAACTTCTCACTTCAGCTACATTCTTAGGTGCTTCCTATTTCACAACCGCTTCTATCTTCCTCGGATCCACATGCACTCCTTGCTCTGAAATTACATGTCTAAGGAATGTTACTTCCCTTAGCCAAAATTCACATTTGTCGAATTTGACATACAACTCATTCTTCCTCAATGTCTCCAAGGCAATCCTTAAATACTCTTCATGCTCCTTATCACTCTTGGAATAAACCAATATATCATCAATAAAGACAATCATAAATTGGTCTAAGAAGGACTTAAAAACTCGATTCATCAAGTCCATGAAAGCTGTAGGTGCATTCGTTTACCCAAAATGCATGACCAAGAACTCAAAGTGGCCATACCATGTTCTAAAAGCAGTCTTTGGCACATCAGACTCCTTTATCCTCAACTAGTGATAACCTAATCTTAAGTCTATCTTAGAAAAGACTCTTGCCCCTTACAATTGATCAAACAAATCATCTATGCGTGGGAGCGGATATTTGTTCTTGATGGTGACATGATTGAGCTTTCGGTAGTCTACACACATTCTCAACGATCCATCTTTCTTCTTCACAAAAAGGAACGGAGCTCCCCAAGGCGAAGAGCTCGGCCTAATATACCATTTCTCCAACAACTCTTTCAATTGTTCCTTAAGCTCTTTCAATTCTTTCGGAGCCATTTGGTAAGGGGGAATTGAGATCGGTGTAGTACTTGGAAGAAGTTCAATAGGAAACTTAATCTCCCTAGGTGGTGGTAGTCCTAATAATTCCTCGGGAAAGACATCCGGGAATTCCATAACCACATTTATTTCTTCTAACCTCCCTCCATCAGCCTTCGTGTCTATCATATAGGCCAAAAATGCCTTATATGCTTTCCTCATCATCTTCTCTACTGTCAAAGCTGAAACAATTCTAGGCGGGCTTGCTTTTCTGTCTCCCACAAACACCACCTTTCTACCATTGTCTAATTCGAACTCCACTGTCTTCTGTTTACAATCCAGATGGGCATTGTACTTCTCTAATGTGTACATACCCAAAATTACATCTAGGCCTTCCATTTTCAACGACATTAAGTCCACCACTAAGTGTTCCCCATCAATACATATCTCACACTCTCTATACACTTGACTGATAGTAATATACTAGCCGATTGGAGTACTCACCATTAAAGGAGTTTCCAATGGGCTCACATTCTTACCATACATAGTTCTACATGAAGAAATAAATGAGTGGGTGGATCTCAAATCAATCAAAACAACAATATCAACATCAAATAATTTAACCATACTAGTCACAACTTCTTGAACGGCCTCTGCATCCTCCCATGTCATTCCAAATACCCTAGCTGGTGCTTTCTCCCTTGGTCTCCCTGGAAGACTGACCCTCTTAGCTATATCAGAACTGCCCACTTCAGTTACAGCCTTATGTCCCATAGTCTCAGTTCTCTTCAAACCTTGTATTTGAGTTTTCTCCTGTCTTGCACATTGAGGGCACTCTCTAGCTGTGTGCCCTTTTTCCCCACAGTTGAAGCATGCTCCTGTCAATCTATAGCACTCCCCTCTATGGAGTTTCCCGCAATGATCACATCTGGGGATGGATGATGCATTTCCCTCTCCCCTTCTGTTGCCTCCCGCCGTAGAGGGTTGCTGAGAAGCAGTCCTCATCTGTCTCAATTTACTTGCAACACTACTCCTCTCCTCAGATTGCCCAGGGAAGGTCCTGGCACTCCTTTTAGGCATAGGAGCACCACCTCCCCTTTTGAACTGTTCTCTCCCCTTTCTCTTTTTGTTCACAACACTCTTTATGTTCTCTATGTTTTCAACCCTCAATGCCGCTTCAATCAGCTGTTGAAAATCACAAAAATTCTGTACCACCACTTTCTCTCTGATGGCTAGATGCAAACCCGATTCAAACCTACGACACTTAGCCGTCTCACTCAGCATCATCTCTGCTGCATATCGGGATAACTGTGTAAACTAACGCTCATACTCACTTACTTTCATTTTCCTCTAGGTGAGACTCAGAAACTCCCTCTGCTTCTGCTGAATATACACCTCAGACAAATACTTCTTCTTGTACACTGCTAAGAAATCTTTCTATGCGAGCACTGGCGGTCTCATATGACTCCCCGGCACACTCTCCCACCAATGTAAAGCATCTCCCTGAAGCAAACTAGTAGCATACGCAACCTTCTCACCATCCTCACATTCCATCTGATCTAATATCCTCTCGATCTTTCTCAACCAAGTCTCCGTTTCTTTTGGATCTGTTGTTCCATGGAAGTCTACTGCCCCATACTTTCTCAACTTATCAAACTGTTTCCCCTTCTTAGCTGGGGTCGGAGCAGAAATCTGTGGCATCTGACCCATAGCCTGGACAAATGCCTAAGCAAAGGCTTGGAACATCCTTGGATCCAATGGATGTATTTGCTCTTGCGGAACAGGTGACTCTTAAGTCGGCGATTGAACGGGCTCACTACCTCATCCCACAGAAGCCTCAGCATTTCCTAGGGCTACTGACTCATTGGTACTCTCCTCTCTTATCGGAGAGTCAGGTGTGACCAATCCTTGTAGAATTCCTCGTGTCCTTCTACGAGGTGGCATCTTACTCCTTCAATGGAAACACTAATAATTAGCTACAATTCAATTTTATCCTACAGATATGCATGTCACTTCATGCAATCAATCAATTCGCAATGCAACAACTAATCACATAGCATACAATTCATATTATTATGCATTTTAAGCCTAGAAAAAGCCTAAGCTCTGATACCACAAGATGTTGGATCCCGTTTTCGGAGCCCAACAATCGATTCAGATACCAAACAAAGTTTGACTTGGGTCTTGGGATGAATTCTGAGAAGACTATTCGGGACAATCGTGAGAGGGTGGGGGAAAGAAAAGTGAAAGGTATCACATTTATATAAAAAAATAAATCTCACCATGGCAGTAAAGGAGGGTTCACCACGGCGAGCTATAGGTTCGCCGCGACGTAAGTCATTCTTTACCGCGGCGAAGACACCTTTAGAGAGGTTTGCTGCGGCGAATTCCTTAGAAACCGAAACCCACAAAACATTTTAACAAACATATACATTCAAATCTAACCATCCAACTCATCCACTCGACAAACATAATAATACATAAATGAAATTTCAATTCTTCATTTCCTTACTAATTCAAAGAGTTTGAACAAATACATATCATCATACACATCAAAACTTAAAACAAAATACATAAGGATGCTCAATGTTGATATGCTTATAAAGCTAACCAAAATCACTAACTTAGTACAAAAGTCT
>JAOSBK010031189.1:0-11778 GCA_027568895.1 Erythroxylum shatona | reverse complement strand
AAGAAGAAGAAAAGAAAGAAGAAAGCTAGGGCTTTTGGAGATCTTGAAGAATTTGGAGCTTAATCAAGTAAGTTATGCTTTAAATATCATAAGTATAGTTATTTGAAGCGAATGTGTGTAGGGAGTTGTTGATGAATGATGTATGAAAATGTTTTGATCATTTAGGGTTATGATCAAAGATAGATTATGGTGTATTTGTGAATGATTTTTGGGTTGAAATGAAGTTGAAAATGAAGTAGAAGAGATAGTTTAGGTTTAAGATAGGTTATTCGGGAGAGATGGGAAGTAAAATATGTAAGATTTGAGAGAAGAATCAAGTTTCTGTGAAAGTTTTCCGCGGCCAACTCTTTGGTTCGTTGCGGCGAACTTTGACATTTTCGGGCAAACTTTCCAGTACCCACCATGCTTCGGTATTTTAGGAATAACTTTTTGTATAGTTATCCAAATGAAGTGATTTTTAATTTGGAATAAACTACAGACATAGGGATACAAGTTTTATGAAGAAATTAAGTTTAAATTCAGTCTTTAAAGATATCAAATTTTGGAAGGAAGTTGATAATAAAATATTGTTTCAGTATAAGAGCAATCTGAAAATATTTGGAGTATAACTTTCGAATTACTGAACCAAATTGAATGATTTTGGTGTCATTGGAAACTTGAGACAATGGGGAATATGTTTCTAGAAGGAAGTGTTGTCAAATTTATTAATTTACCTAATCATAATGATCATGAAAAAATTGACCCGAAAATATGGATTTTGAAAGGGGTATAATTCAATTTTAGCATGTTTTTGATTATCAAAGCCTTATGAATTTCCTTTAAATGTTGTTTGAATGAGAACTTGGTTTGTTATAGGAAACCAAGCAAGCCCTATCCAAAAACAAGAAGAAAGACAACATTGAACTTGGATTGTCAAGCGAATTTAGGTGGGTAATATATTTATAGTTACTGTGTAATTAGGCAAATTCTTGCCTATATATGTGTGTGTCTAAGTTGCTTGAATTGTTGCATTATTATGAAGATTGATAATGCATGATGATTTGTGATTATGTTATACCTTGAAAGAGGTTATAACATTTTAAATTAAATAAGAGAAAAAGCATGATAGTATGAGCATATGATAAAATGAATATATGCTTTTGTTTTGGTAAGAGTGGAACCATTCTGTTCGTCACGTGCACGTTGACAAGAGCCTTTTCCCGGTTGCTCGCTTGTGGCATATGAGCTCCGAAATGGACTCATTCTGTTCATGGTGTAGACTTCGGTTTCACCATTTTGTTTCCATGGAATCCTCAAGCCATCTATTTGTGCATTGCATCTTTAAATTGTCAAGCATGATATATTTGCTCATTATGTTATGAGTTACGAGACAACTAGTCTAATTATGAGTTTTGAGTTAATCTGAAAATGCTTGAATTGTTAGATATATATACATATGCTTGAATTTGTGGCAAATTACTGATGGCCATATATATATTAGCCACTGAGCCGTGTAGCTCACCCCACTTTTCCCTCCTCAGGTGCGGAACAAGACGACGGTTGATCTTTGCAGGACATCGAAAACTCCAAGATAGTTAGAGACTGTTGTACTAAGTTAGTGACTATTTTGAATAGTTTTATAGGCATATCAACATTGAGCATCATTTTGTGTTTGTATTAAGCTTGGATATATATGATGTTATATAAGTAAAGTTTGTTTGAACTTTTTGGTATTGCAATGACATGAAGAATTGAAGTTTCTTTTATGTGTGAGTATGTTTAGCTTGTGGTTAGATTTGAATCGATGTGTTTGTTTAAAAATGTTTGTGAAATTTCAGATTTTCAGTGTTTTGTCACGGCGAACTGCCTTTTGCTACCATGCTGAAATTTCTTAAATGCAATACTTTCCACTTCTCATTCACACCACCCTCACGCGACTGTCCTGAATGGTCTTCTCAGCCTCGAGACCTGGGTCAAATATCTTTTGGTATCTGAAGCGATTGTTGGGCTTCGAAAACGAGGTCCAACAATATCTGAGATATGTAGGTAAAGGTTTACGCTCTAATATGGATGGTTTTTCTATAGATAGTGATATGGGTTCTTTGGTTCAAACCAATTTATCTTGATGCATTTAAACCTCCGACTCCTCCATCTTATTGTCTATTTTAGCCTCAATTTTCTAATATGCTTTTTCTATCTCTGCTTCCAGTAATTGTATTTCTGCGATGCAACTCTCAACTTGTTTTTTCAAATTTTGATCCATATTTTCAACCTTCATGCATGTAATACTTGTTGTTGGATTCTTTAAGGGTTTATTCAATTTAAATTTGATCCAATCCTCGCCTATTCGAAGTGCTAATTTCCCTTCATGAACATTAATTATGGTTTTCTCTATATTTGTAAATAGTCGACCTAGGATTAGTGGACAGTTCTTATCTTCTTCAAAATCAAGAAGCACAAAATCTATAGGAATAATGAACTTGTCCACTTACATCAAAATGTCTTCCACTATTGCAAACAGTCTTTTAGTGGATTGATCAACCAACTAAATTAACAACGATGTTGGCTTGACCTCACCTAGTCCTAATTTCTTGAATATTGATAAAGGCATAAGGTTAATACTTGCACCTAAATTGCACAAGCACTTTGCGAATTCAAACTCACCAACCACACAAGGTATTGTAAAACTCCCTGGATCCTTCAACTTAGATGCTATCTGACTGGTGAGTATGGAACTACAAGTTTCAGTTAGAGCTACTGTCTGATTATCTTCCCAAGTACGCTTCTTTGATAATATGTCCTTAAAAATTTTTACATATTTAGGCATTTGTTCCAAAGCTTCTACAAATGAGAGATTTATCTATAGCATCTTTAATTTCTTAACGACTTTTGCAAATTGTGCATATAGTTCCTTCTTTTGTAATCATTAAGGGAAAGAGACCTTGGGTTGATACGGTGGAGGGTTAACATAAGGAGGGCATTCGCTTATATTCATTTCTTTCTCCTTTTCTTGATTTTTCTCAACATGATGGATGGGCTCCTTTATTATCTTTGTGGGTTGTTCAAGTTTCTTCCTATTTCAAAGTGTAATATCCTTTAGTTTCTCCTTTAGTTTTGTTTTTAAAGTGCTAGGAAAACTTCCCATGTTTTGTGTATAGAAATCGTTTGACAATTGGTTTACTTGGACCTTTAGATTATGGATTGAAGAGGCATGGTTCTTTGTTACATGTTCAAATTTGTCTTCTAGCTTCTTTTGTGCATCTTCTAGAGTTCCAAGCTTATCTAAAATCCTATGCTATTTAGATTCCATTGAGCTTTGTTTGTCTTGTTGGAAACCTGATTGTCTTTGAAGTTTGAACTGTCCTCCATCATAGTTTGTCCATAAGAAGTTAGGGTGATTCTTCTACCTAGGGTTATAAGTGTTAGAGCAGGGATTGTTTCCCCCTCCTCATCCATATTGAGCTCCTATATAATTCACTTACTCTAGACTGCTTTCCTTCATCAAGTAATAGTCTATTATATCATAGTCCATTTGTCCACAGAGTTCACACTTAAGTTGCATGACTTTTACCAAAGCTGAGGGCAAAGCCTTCATATTGTTAAGCTGTCAAGTCAAGTTATCAATTTTCGCTTGTATTTTCGTCAATTGATCAATAACCATAATTCTTTTTTGTTCTTCGAAGGTAGTAGTTTGTTTACTTCACTCGTTCATCCATAGGCAACTATTATTCGCTATCTCCTCGATTAGCCCTTCTACTTCATCTACTGTCTTCCTCATCAGTGATCCTCTTGAAGTTGTGTTGATCGTGCCTCTCATATGTGGGGTTACTCCGTTACAGAATGTTTGAAAAAAAAAATTCCTTGGGTAAGTTGTGGTGTGCCCATTTCCGTTGCATGTCCTTATATCGTTCCCATGCTTCGTAGATCGATTCTTTGCTGGAAATTTGTAATTTCCTTGATGATCTTAGTGGTCTTAGTCAGGGGGAGGTACTTATCTAAAAAGGCACAAACTAGCTTATCTCAAGTCGTAACATTGGCTGGGTTGAGGGAATGATTCCAAGCCTTTGCTCTATCTCAAAGGTAAAAGAGAAAAACCTAATTCTGACTGTATCTTCCAACGATTGATGGTACCAAAATATATAACAGATTTTAAAGAAGTTCACTATTTGTGCGTTAGGATCCTCGTTGGTTAGTCTATAAAACTGCACATTCTATTGAAGCACATTTACGAGGGCTGGTTTGATTTCAAATGATGCAACTTGTATGGGTGGCCTAGTTACTCCTTGGTTAGTCGTATTGAACCCTAGTCTCATAAAGTCCATAAGGGTTCGTTGTTGACATCTTTGGTTCTCTCCGTGGTCCAAATCTCATTGAAATTTCATGGCTATTATTGCCTTTGCGATTTCCTTTTCTTCTTCACACCAAGCTTTCCTAATGGATCGTTCAGTTGAGTGACGTCTAAATCTACAATTTCAGCTGTACGACTCAATCTTTTCGTGACTCCTGTGTTCATGCAAGAGCACGATTCCAAAAATAGAAGGAAGAACTAAACTAATCACCTCCCTGGCAATGACGCCAAAAACTTGATTGTAGTTTTTCGATGTGTGTAAATTCTAATTAGTTAACCTTGAATAATCTACAAGGGCATAGGCCGTTCGCGTAGTACGTAAGGTGTTAATTCCATAAGGAGGGATAATCTAGTCCTAAAATCTAAGGCTAACACAATTCGTAGAAATTCAAAAGATAGCAAAACAGAAACAAGAATTCAATTCAATTACTAAAATCAATTCAAGCATCTATTACAAAAATATTAACAATTTAGCTATTGCAACACACTCAAGAATTAACCAAAGAAAACTATCAATTAACAGAAAGGGATATTTACCTATCTTTAACACTAACCTAATCGATTATGATTTACCGAATTATTGGTTCTAGAAGATCCTAGGGTTGATTACTCTCTCTCGAGGTATAACGATTAACCCTAAATTATAAACCCTCATCAGATTTAGGAAAATTGCAGTTTCTCAACTAATAACCTATCTAAAACCCTAATTAGAGTTGAAATTGTCCAATAACTATTAGGAACCTATGTAAAATCTCTCTTCAGATAATTACTGATTTGATTAACTTCTCGTTCTGATTAAGACACCTAACTCTCATTAGCCCAATTTAATAAATTTTCATTTAGTTTACCCTCTCAGTTTAATACCGAATTATACAATCACAGAAATTAATCATAATAAATTCAATAAACATAAAAACAATCAGATTTCATTAAATCAAAGAGAAAAAACCCGTAGGTGAATTTAAAACATCTCAACATTCATAAATACTATCATCAAACTGCTATTCCTAATTCTATACAATAATAAAAATGGAAAATAATAGGAAATATAATCTTGGATGGAGATAGGTGGTAGCGATGTCAAAAACTCCTGATCTGAGAAGTATGACAATGTCGGCTTCTTCTCTACTTCTCTCTTCCTTCTTCTCTTTCTTAATCTCTCAACAATTTTCTCTAGGTTTCTCTCACAAGTGACTGATGTAAAAAGCTCCTTCATTTCCTTTGTCTTAGTCTTTATATACCTTTTATGTTATGGGGCCCTAGGGTTATTTCAAAGCCTGAAAGGTCCAAAAAATACCTCAAAACTTGACATTTTTGAGTGTTTGCAGCTCTGCCCAATATAGGCCATAATCGTGCACCATGTCCAAGCCTTCTATCATGAAGCCATGCCCTAGGCTTCTATCATAATTGTGGCATATAGGTCACAATCGTGGCCTAACTCCAGTGCTTCTATCACGATTTTAGGCCATTGTTTTAGCCCGAGTGTCTCCAAAACTTCTTCATTCTTCGATGTTGACCTTAAAACACTAGCAAACACATCAAGGTACCTCAAAAAGAAAATAATTAAGCTCAAAGAATTTTACTGACCCTTAAAAACAGTTAAACACAAATAATTAACTAAATAATTCAACTATAACCTAAACACACACTAAACATTTGAATTAACAATTAAATCCATATCAAACTAAGCCCTGAAACTTGATGCAATTCACACTTATCACTTACCCATAACAAGTCACGAATCTTGTTCTACATCGCTTAACTGTAACAGGTTAACCACTATAAATATATCGGTATACTAACATGTATAAAGCCTACCTATGTAACATAGGCAAAAGCAACTCTTACATGTATGACTTATCTTATTTTCTAAACAAAGTATAGGAGGATTCATAAGTGAATTATTTTAATGTAACTCCCAATCATATAAAATTTAACTTTCAAATTAAAACTCACAAATTGCCAAATTATGCACTTATGCTAGCAATATTCACTTGTAAAATATCATTTTCTTAAAACTCATCATAAACATTAATTTCATGATTAAATGAAAACCATTTGCGTAAAATCAATTTAAAGAACACTCATATGTCATTAATTATTTTGTAAAGAATTTAGTCATATAAAACAATTATAATACACTCATAGTTTTGCAAACTTATCGTCAAGCACACTCACGAATTCGGTGCCTCTCCTTTACCTACACAAAATGCTTTTTTCTTAGGCATGCATTTCCAAATTAGGAAATAAGGCATTAAAACTATATATTCAGTTAACCAAATTTGAGATTTGTATTTAATCGTGTAACATGCACACTAATCATATTTTTGCTTACTTCCATAAGCTAACGTATTGGTCACCGTTTCCAAATCTAACTTCAAAAGTCATTTAAATACCATATTTTATCCATTTTATCTTACCAATTTCTTCAAAACACATTCTCACCCAATTTAATTCATCATATCACAATCATGCATGATGAGTCCCAGTTATAACCCATGTCCAAAATCCATACCTCCATTTTTTCCTTAATTGTCACATAACAAACGTTCAAATTAGGTTTTGAGGTCTTCTAGAAATTTGTTCCCCTATGTCTCTAGTTTCTATATCATCAAAAATCATGCCATTTAAACTTATAAATCATAAAAAATGTACTAAATATCACAAGTTGTTTCAACATAGGGGTAGTATCAGGTTACCATTTTAAATCTCAAATTTCAATATCATTCATGTCCAATTATGTCTAGGTTGCTTCTAGATATTTTTATTACTATGTCTTAGGTTTTAGCTTCAATTAAAATCACCCAATTTGGAGGTTTGTCGGCTGACGTATGGCTTCAACTAATCCCATACAAAGAAATATCAAAGTAATACCAAGACAACATTGATCTTAAACACTTCCATCTCACTCAAGAAAAATCATAAAAATTAGAAATTAAGCTAGGAAACTCACCACTTTTTCCTCCAATCTTTTGAGTATTTGATTATTACTTCAAGATTTCTCCAAATCACCATCAAATTTCATCAAAATGACTACCCTCTTCTTCCTCTCTCCTTGGTCAATGTTTGCCCTTAGCTTCTCTTCTTTTCCCTTTCCTTTTTTGTCTCTCACGTTACTCTCTCATCACTCTCACATTTATGTTGAAAGAATGAAGCAAAATGTCTTAATTTTTGCTTTTTGTACTTATTTAATGGATTATACATGCCACCTTCCTATTTGTCATTACTAATGACTCTTCAGATACATGTCATCATATCATTGATCATCTCTAATAACTCATCAATCCATTAATATCATGTAAAAAGACTAAATTGCCCTTAATTAGAACAAAAAGATCAAATCACCTTTTAATGTTTTTAATTGACCAACTATTCGAATTAAATCTCGAAAATATTCCACAACCGTCTTATTTTCAAATTGATCGTGAAATTTTTAAAAATTTTTAGTGGGTTTAAAATCAGCAATAACTATTATTTTCCAAAAAGGAAATTTTAGTCCAATAATTTTGAATTACCGGAAATCTATTCAAACAACCTCTATTTTGACCCATTTTAGTTCCTATCGAATTCAATCCTAATTTTTGAGCTTTTCATCATAATTTGATATTATTTGGTAACTTTTCGATTGCCTAGAAAAAATTTTAGATTGAATCCAAAAATCACTAAATATCACTGAAATCATTCGAATTTCATTCTAAAGTATCACCTAAATCTTTAAAGCACATTTCGCGGCTTTTAAAACTTATTTAGAATCATTCCATAGCTATTTGGAGTTTAAAAAAATTTCAAGAAATTTTTGGTTGAGTCCAAAACCATCTATGGTCTATCCGTTATCTTCGTTATAACCTTAATAATACATTTAAACGCTTAAATTACTTTAATACACTATAAATAGAGCATATGCTATAAAATGCATGTACAATATATTACACAGTATAATCATCGAGCTAGGATATTACAATGTCTCACTAACTGATGCAAGAAAACTAAAGTGTTATAAGAAAGTTATGAAAGCTAACCATAAAGACAAGTGGATCAATGCGATGCTAGATGAGATCCACACCTTTGAGTCGGTTAAATTTCCTAAAGGCAAAAAATCAATAAAAATGGGTTTGAGGATGAAAGGCAAGGAACATAACCCAAAGTCGAGGTCTAAGATAAGGCTTGTTATTAAGGGGTCTAGGTAAAAGGAAGGTATTGATTTTAAATAAAATTTTCTTTTATAATTAAGATGACCTCTATTCATTTACTACTTGGTTTAACAACTAGTGCTGACTTGGAAATTGAGTGTATAGATGTCAAAACATCCTTTCTTCATGGTGATCTAGATAAATAAATATATATAAAGCAATCAGAGGGCTTTAAAGTGAAAGGTAAAGAAGACTATGTTTCCAAACTAAAGAAAAGTCTTTGTAACTTGAAGTTGGCTCCAAGACAGAGGTATAAAAAATTGGAATTAGTCCTAAAGGAGTATGGTTATATGAAGACTACTTCAGATATTTGTGTTTTTATGCAAAAAAATTTCATAATGATTTTATTATTCTTTTAATCTATATATACGATATTCTTATTATTTAAAAGAATGTTTGTAGGATAAATGAATTAAAGAAACAATTGAATAAGACTTTTTCTGTCAAGGACTTAAGTACTTCAAAGTAGATATTAGAAATATCTATTACTTAAAATAGACAAGCAAGGAAGCTATACTTATTATAAGAAATTACATTTAAAAGGTGCTTTAAAAATTCTTCATGGATAAGGCTAAGAAAGTAAGTTATTGGACCCCGTTTTCGGAGCCCAACATCCGGAGTCATAAACCTTGGGCTTGTGCAGTTCCTTGTGAGGTCATTTCCAGTAACCCTAAATAATCATCATCCTATAAGAGTGGAGGCCCACACTAGGCAAACACCTAAAATTACAATTTGACTTCATTAAAGAAAAATTGCAGCTATGAAACTCTAGTTCGTTTTGAAGTTAGGAATCACCTCAAATCGGAGCTCTACAGCTCGAGATATACTTAGAGAACTAAAGCATGCACATATCACAATTATGCTCTCTCAACTGACCCCTCACTTTCTCTCTAAAAAAAATAATCATGTCAACCCCAAAAGATACAAATTTTTATGGAGAGATAGGCAAAGATTCTGGAAAACCATTGTTTCAAGAATCACTTCATTTGGGGGTCGGATGAGGAAGTTATGACCAAAAGAATCCAACACGTTTATGTCCTTACTTGAATTGTACATGTCTTGGCGCAAATACTATAACTTTTGCTACAGGTGTTGGATTGATTTCGTTTTAAAACCATTTGAAGGAGGGTCTCGAAATATACAACTTTTATGAATCACTCCAAGTGAGTTTCGGTCTCTAAAAGGGTCAAAAATAGAACAGAAGAAGGAACTAAGACAATGCTGACGTAATGAGATGATTGTTGATGTCATATGAGATGATTCAGAAACATGGGTATAACTTTCTGTATAGAACTCAAATTCAAGTGTTCTTTATATGAATAGAAAGAGGACTTCAAGATCTACAACTTTTATTAAGACCTTAGAGACCAATTCTATAACCTAGAGGATCAACTTTGGACCGGAAGATATTCTAGCCAAACTAAGACGATGCTGATGTCATGAGACGATTGTTGATGTCATATGAGACGATTCAGAAAAATAGGTATAACTTTCTGTACAGAATCGAATTCAGGAGTTCTTTATATGAATAGAAAGAGGACTTCAAAATCTACAACTTTCATAAAGACCTCAAAGACCAATTCTATCATCTAGAGGATCAAATTTGGACTGGAAGATGTTTTGGCGAAACTAAGACGATGCTGACGTCATGAGACGATTGCTGATGTCATCTAAGACGATTCAGAAAAATAGGTATAACTTTCTGTACAGAACTCGGATTCAGGTGTTCTTAATCAAAAGAGGACTTCAAGATCTATAACTTTTATGAAGACCTTAAAGACCAATTATATCATCTAAAAGATCAAATTTGGAATAGAAGATGTTCTGGCCAAACTAAGACGATGCTGACGTCATGAGGCGATTGCTGATGTCATATGAGATGATTCAAAAAATAGGTATAACTTTTTGTACAGAACTCAGATTCAGGTGTTCTTTATATGAATAGAAATAGGACTTCAAGATCAACAACTTTCATGAAGACCTCAAAGACCAATTCTATCATCTAGAGGATAAAATTTGGACTAGAAGATGTTCTGGCCAAACTAAGACGATGCTGACGTCATGAGACGATTGCTGACGTCATATGAGACAATTCGGAAAAATAGGTATACCTTTCTGTACAGAACTCAGATTCAGGTGTTCTTTATATGAATAGAAAAAGGACTTCAAGATCTACAACTTTCATGAAGACCACAAAGACAATTCTATCATCTAGAGGATCAAATTTGGATTGGAAGATGTTATAGTCAAACTAAGACGATGCTCACGTCATGAGACGAACTGCTGACGTCATACTGAGACGCAAAACTAAGACAAAGCAAATAAAAGGGCATAACTTTAGCTACAAGTTTCAGATTGAGGTCGTTCTTAGACCGTTTTAAAGAAGAATTCTAGGCCTACAACTTCCATGAAGGCCTCATAAACTATTTTTTCCTTTATAAGGGTTAAAATTTCAAAACAATGCAGTTGTCCCGAAAGTTCACCCTATGTAACAATACCAACTTCAAATGATCATAACTTTCTACTATGATCTCCAAATCTTACAAACTTTATATCGTTGGAAAGCTGGAAAAATAATCTACAACTTCCCAGAGGACAATTTTGCTTAATTTAGCTCACATTAACCCAGAATATCCTTGAAGTCAGTACACACATTTTGTTCCCCCTACGTAACCTTGAGTATCGTGGGCATAAACAAAATCATAAACCATTAGTATCAAAACATCGTAGTTTTACAAAGCTTTAATGGGTATTTTAAGCACCCAACACATGAATGTTTCAAGAATGTTCCAAGATACAAAAGATATGTGAACAATAAATTGCTCAAAATGCAATTAAAGCCTTGTTTTACTAGATTTGTTTAAATTACATCAATATTTCAAAAATGGAGTGATACCTTGGCCCTTGTTTACTCAATCTCTTGCTCATCACCTGCTTATGGGGAGGAAAGCGAGGGTGAGCTCAAAGGCTCGTGGGTAACAATTTTATAGTTTGCAACAAGCAAAGACATTTTTTTTATACATCATCAATGCAGAAAACTTTTGTGTATGCAAAATCATGGATGCATTACTCCTATCAACTTATTATGAACACATAAACACATCACATGGTTTGGGTAAGTCCGAAACATGACGCACTACACATTTCCAATGAAACGGTCCTATGTAGTCGTTAATTCTTGAGAGAGTCCTTGAGGGAGCTCCATGCCACTAGCGGGCAGGCGGGAGAAGCCTATACTTGGGTCAACGTGCACGTGACGGT
>JAOSBK010031124.1:0-11782 GCA_027568895.1 Erythroxylum shatona | reverse complement strand
TCTTTTGCTTATCACATGTTTATGATTACAATACATCTTATAATATTTTTATTATTTTAAATTGCTTTTAAAAATATTTTATAGTACTAATATATATATATATATAATGAATCTTTTAATTATTTTAATATAAATTATTATGTAATTAATTATGAACAAGATATGTATAAACTATTCTTATTTTAATAATAAATTCTATAAATGTTCTCAAAATAAATTATATTGGTCAAACTTGTGTAGGGTGGTCCATGAGCTACTGGACAATAAGCTGATTAGCTATTTTGTAAATTGAATGTAATCCAAACAATCAGTGAGCAATTTCAACGTGACTATGACTAGTCTAATGATAATAAGTGATTTTTGAATTCTTCTGCCTAGCTAATTAATATACTTCTAACTAATAGATATGATGAAGATTAATTTATTTGAGAAAAAAGTTATTTTAAAAATGACAATCTCAACTTGATTATAAGTTAATCAAATTTTAAAATAAGCTTGAATTGAAAATTTCGCTCGAGAAGTTTAAATCAATTCATCATAATAATGTTATTTTAATATTATTAAGACAATATCATTTTAATTTATAAAATTTTAAATTTATAGCTCAGACATTGTTTTATTTTAAATAGTGGTATCAAAATAATATCATGTCAAAATTATTAAATTATAATATGCAGCCATAACTATCGAAATTATTTATTAGTATCTAGAGGTATTTTGGACAACTTTGATGACTATAAATACCAGCCCAACACTTGCCCGTTTTGAGCAAGTTGTCTGGAAAACATTCGTGGTCAATGACTTGGGTGCAATGGTGTTTGACAAATGTCTTTCTCTTCTTTGTGTCTATGTCATTACAGCTTTCAGAATTTAATATTAGACAGTACAACACAATTCTTCTCTCTTTATATTTTATAACAATCCATGAAGCAGTACACAAGGATGGTAAATGGCTCAGCTGATTAATTTTAAGTTAATTAAATGTTAACTATATCGATAATTAGAACAGTTTGCATCTTTTATTATAAAATATTTAAAACTTAAGATTAAAATAATATTATTTCAAATAATTTAAACAAATATTAACTAAAATTTAAACTAAACATAAGTTATTGTTGAAAAATCGATGCAAGTCAATCTAATAAACAAATATGAACTAAAATTTAAACTGAACATAAATTATTATTGAAAGATCGAGTCAAGTCAACCTAATAATAATCATGATTCGTTACTATCTCTATATACAATTATAGAGTCTAAAAATGAAAAAGTATTGTTTTATTCAACCTAAAACATTGACTTCAAAAGAAATAGGCTTCAGACAACTCTCTGCACCTAGTCAAAGTTTAATTAAGTGCCCAATACTGAGGCCTACATAGAAGAGAACAAAGCTAAGTCCTCTCTGTAACCTGATACCAATATAAGAGTCTCTGGTCTCAAGAGCTTGTTTGTTGTTTTTGTTCGGATTGGAACATTCCAATTAGCCTGCAAAGAAATGCTACAGGGGAGAGTCTAACAATGATTAAGCGCCACTTTATTGTAACATATACTCTTTGCTTGTCTTTTATCAGCTAAATCATGAAACCTCAAAAACTTAAGAACCCTATTCTGAGTTGAATATTGGAAAGAACAAATTGTTGGGTAATTGATATCAAGTTATGTTAGAGAATAACCTACATGATCCAATCTAGAGATGACAATGATATGATTCAGATTTGACTATAATGTAGGTTTATTATTAATTTTTTTGATGATAACTACATAATATTTCAAAATTCAAATTATATTTATTTCCTTGTATAAGCAACAATATAATTCTTAAAAGGAAATAAAATCATAGGAATAATGCTTCCTTTCTTGCAAGAATCTTGTTAATGATCTTACCTTACTAGAAATGATTCTACAATATTCGGAAGGATCTTACTAATTATATAATTCGTAAATTAGCTCCAAGACATTGTCATATTTATTTCTTAATGTCTAAATATTGGAAGATTTCAGCAGAGATAATATCAAAGATTCGCTAGACACAAAGTCAACTCAGAATTGATATAAAGCAACGACTAATTAAAGAAAATGTCTATTTAAGAAAGAGTCATTGTAATTGTAAACAAGAAGTTAAGAAGCTAGATTTTCTAATACATCAAAGGCATCAATACTCTTGAAAGTCGTACATTTATCATATTTCTTATATCTTAGAAATTGAAAATTCTTCTTGAGAGAAATCATTAAAGCTTGTATCGAGTAAATCACTTTTTCATTTATTGTGAGTTTGAAGAGGCTCGTCAAGTTACTACTTGAAATTTTAGTGAAACACTCAAGTCGGATACTTAGGGACTAGATGTAGGCTTAGGTTATAAGTCGAACTAGTACACATCGACTGTGTCATTCTCCCTCTCTTTTTAACTTTAAATTTCCACATTATAGTGTTTGTGTTTTACATTTACAAGAGGCTCCTTCACTTTTATAATAGGCTCTTTCTATTTTCAACTTGTAAGAGGTTCTTTCTAGTTTTAACAGGCACCTTCTGTTTTAAAATGTTTTAACATGATTTATGGTTTAGCAAGCTCCTATTGTTTAGAAGGCTCCTTTCATTTAACATGATTCTATTGTCTAACATGCTCTTTTCTTTTTGAGCACTAGCAAGCTCCTATTGATTAAACAGGCTCCTTTCGTTTTGAGCATTAGCAGGTTCCCTTCAATTAATAGGTTCCTTTTATTTTCAACGTTAATCGGATCCTTTCGAAAGTTTATAAGACCCTTCTATTTATAGATTTATTTTGTTTAGGATCTTATCAATTTGAAAGTATCTTGCAAATTATTTTTTACACACAATTTACCTCCCTTTTGTGTGTGTTTGTTTTATCATCGACCTCCTTTTTATGGTAAAAATTTGATATGATTCGTATTTGACTCAACCTCCTTTTTTATGGTACAGATTTCACCTGAATCTCGATTAAATTTGAGTTGAAATTACAACAACATTGTTTTGATATAATTGATTAAAACAATATTATTTGATTAATATATTGAAGAATTTATAAGACAAAATAATATCTTTGTAATTAATTATAACAAAAAAGTGTTATTTTACTAAAATAACTTAGGATGTTTTGAATTAGGTTGAACTAATTCTCTAAGTTTGAGTCCACCCATAAACTCAACTCCAACTAATTCAAACTCAATATGTTGACTATAGGTCGAATTTAACTATTTTTGCTACTAACCTTGCTCGGTAAATTTTTAACTTGTATAATTTTTTTGACATTTTTGCTACATAATTATTGGGATTGTAAAGTTGTAAATATATTCTTAGAATTTTGATTTAATTGTTGGGATTTCTTCCCTTATTGAGCATTATAATTAGAACTTTCAAATAAAAGAATGAAAATCAGAAGTATTTTCTTTCTTCTTCTTCTTGTCATATGTCAAGTTGGCATCAGAGCTTACAAACCTTTGAAAATAAGTGAAAAACAGAATGAATCATCTAGATCAAAATATATTCCTATTGTTGTTCAATATAAAGAAGTATTTAATGCATGCATTATTCTTTCTAAATCAAATTATGATGTTTGGTCACAACTGATGAAGATGTATATTGCTAAAAGGGGGAAACTCTCATATTTATGGCAAAACAATTCCATCTACAGAATCTGAAGATGTGTAAAAGAAGTAGTATGCTAAAATCAAAAAGTTAAAAGATGGTTGCTGATGTTTATGAGTCTAGAGATTATGAAGCAATACTTACGATTACCCATAGCTTGTGAAATCTAGAGTGCACTAATAAAAGCCTTCCAAGATGGAAGTGATGAATTGTAGTCTTTTTACCTAAACCAAAAGGCATTCACTACAAAACAAAGTGGAAGACCTCTCTCTCAATATTTTGGAGAGTTGACTGAAGTCTTTCAAGAGCTGAATCATTGGGACAAAATTGTCATAAAGGATCCTGGAGATGTTGAAGCAAACCAAAAGTTGATTGAACGACTAAAGGTGCACACATTCCTAATAGGTTGAGATAATGTTGTTTGAATTGGTTCATGGAGAGATTCTTAGGAAGGAATCAATTTTGAGTATGGAAGAATGCTATGCATTAATTGGATGAGAGGTAATACGCTGTGAAACTTTGAAAGGAGAATTTGGAAACCTTGAAGCTATTGTAGTGGTGGTTGGGAACAAACCAAAGATAGCCGCTGGTGGTGAAAAGTCTACATACATAGTCACTCATGCAACCACGCTAAACATACTAAATATCGTTGATGTGAACTTATATGATATCCAAATTGGTGGGACCATAATCGAGCACCTCGAAAGAAGAATTCCAAGAAGACTCCAACTGCTACTTGAGACCAAAAACAATGATGATACTGTTGAGAATAATTCGACATTAGTAGTAGCTATAGATAATGGTGGTAAGACTACTAATGTTCTGGTGCTACAAATTATATAACTTGTGATTCTAGATAGGTTATTGAACTCAAAGAGCCCTTACAAAAAAAGTTTTCTACTGCCAATGGTGATGAAGCCCCAGTTTTTAGGATAGTGTTTTTAACTCTCACTAATACTCTAAATTTATAATATGTTTTGGTTGTTCCATCCTTATATTATAACCTCTTGTTTGTTTCTCAAATAATAGTAGCCTTATCTTTCATTATAATTGTTTGGCTAATTATTTGCTCTTTAATGGCATCCAAATAAAGCAGACGATTGGTTGTGGTATTAGGAGAGGTAAGTTGTATCATCTGGACCTAACGTTAAGGAGTTTAGACAACTTGCATTAAGTTTTTGTAGTGGATGATTCAAAAGTTGAAAAAAATAAAGATAAATTCTAGTTGTGGCATCGACGTTTGGGGTATGCATCTTTTAGGTATCTCAAAAAAGTGTTTCCTAATTTGTTTCAAAAAATTGATGTATTCATTTTCTGTTGTGATATTTGTGAACTTGCAAAATGTCATCAAAATTCATTTCCGTAAGTGTTAAATAAAAGTCCCTTGCGCTTTATGGTTATTCATTCTAATGTACAAGGTCTATCCAAAATTTCAACTTTGGGCGGGTCTTGTTGATTTGTTACTTTTATTGACTTGATTGTAATTAATGAAATTTAAGAGTGAAGTGAATTTATTGTTCCAAAAATTCCATAAGATCATCCAAACTCAATACAATGCACATGATTGAGTTCTTTGCAATGATAGTGGTGAAGAATACCAAAGCTTTCGATTGAAACATTATTAAGGTATTATTAATCAAACAACTTGTATGGATAAACCCTAATAGAATAGGGTAGCAGAGAGGAAAAATTGAGATTTACTAGAAGTTATTCATGCCTTTTTAATTCAAGCTCATATGACATTGACCTATTAGGGAGAAATTTTTTATTTTGATGTTTATTTGATTAATCAAACTCCCTTATGCTCTATTGAATTTCAAACAACATTTCAAGTTCTAATTAATGTTATAGCTGCTCTACTCATACCAAATTTGCCTCCTCATGTTTTTAGATATGTAGATTTGCACAAATCTATAAACATCAATGCAACAAGTTAGCTCCATAAGCCCTGTGATGTGTTTTTATTGGGTATGCAACAGACCAAAAAGGATACTGGTGTTATCATTCTCCAACTAAACGTATGTTCATAATGGATGTAGTCTTTCATGAAGATACAATGTATTTCTCTAAGTCTAAACTTCAGGGGGAGTACTAGAAGGAAATTCAAACCCTTAATTATGAACTTCAGGAGGAGTGAGAAAGTGATTGTCATTTTTTCAGATGGTAATGATGGTGCTAATAATTAGTTGGAACATAAAGAGGAGCAGGAGAGGCTATTGAACTAAAGGATATTGAAGAAGAAGGGAATGCTTAAGAGGAGGATGTTGGTCTCACTAATATACTACACCAATCGTTTATTAAAGATTTTCATATTCCTAACCCTAAGCCACTCAGAAAACAACTACCAGAGCATCTTACTAGAGGCATTCCTAAGCCCACTTGTGAACCTAAAATTTCAAGTAAAGTAAAATATCCCACGAGTCAATATGTGTGAAAGAATAATTTCTTAATCAAATAAGCCATTTGTAAATCAATTATTTGTTGCAACTATTCCTAACAGTATGCAGGAAGCTGTAGATGTTCCAAAGGAGAGAGCTATAATGAATGAGGAAATGAACTCTTTACAAAAGAATAAAAATTGGGATGTCAATGGGTTTATCAAATAAGTCATTTGTAAATCAATTATTTGTTGCATCTATTCCTAACAGTTTGCAAAAAGCCCTAGATGTTCCAAAGTAGAGAGCTGTAATGAATGAGGAAATGAATTCTTTATAAAAAATAAAAATTAGGATGCCAATGGTTTTACACTGTAAAGTACAATACAAATGGCACAATTAAAAGGTTCAAAGCAAGATTGGTGGCATAAAGACATATTGGTAAGTTGTCATTTTATGCTCATTTTGTATATAAATATCTTTCATGTGTTGAAATTATTATTCAAAATTGATGGATTTGCTTCTTAATTATTCTTAGATGATTTTCAACACTTAAGAGATGAAATTGAATCAAAATGATGCAAAGGAAATAAAGATAATCCAAAAATTTCAGATTGGCAGAAAATTCAATGAATAAGCATGGGCACGTGTAAGGATGGAAACCATTTGCAAGATCTGTTTTTAAATGCAGATATGATCCACTTCAGATTTTTATGATTTTGAGAATCAGATTGCTACCTTCCTAATGGGGATTTGCAACCTGAATGCGTGGGAGGTGTGATCTGCTAAAGATCATGAAAAAAAGGAAGAGATCGAAGGAGATAAAGAGGAATTTGCATTACTGTTCACATAGCTTTTGGTTTTAGGGATAGTTTTACATTTCTGCAGTTTTTCTTCTAGTTTTTCGTTAGCCATAGTTAGGTCTTTCATTTTCTGCAGTATTTCTATAGGAGTTTTCGGATTTTCTAAGAACGACCAGGGATGGAGACTTTACATTTGACTATTTCTTTATTGATTTTCACTTTTTTCATGAGTAGCTAAATCCCTTTTCTTGGTTGAGCGAAACCGTGTTATCATCTATTATGTGTGAGATGTGCCAATAAAGTTTATTTTGTTAATGAATATTGAGTGCCTTCCGAATTGCTTTTATGATTGAATTGATTGATTTCTATGATGCGTAACTAAGAGTTGATTCGTTTAATAGCCAGATTAGTAAAATATGATGTTCAGTTTTGCTAATCACAAGTGGCAATTAGGATTACCATCTTTACATTAGAGTTGGAAATTCTAAGAAGAAACTCATCTCAATTAAATGCATGCCATACATGTATTGCCTTGTTCATTGGTTTTTTAGTTTTTAAAGCTATTACTTAATTGAACTTACGATCGTATCTCAGTTGTTGATTAATAAGAATATTTAGAATACATGTTTCTATTCATTTAAACCTAAGAGAAAACATCACCCAATGAATATTTGTTGATGAACTGAATTTTATATCAAGGATCCATATTAGTGTGATAATGTCGGTGACCCAAAACTAAGGTTTGTTTACTAAATTTCCATATCTGAATATTTTCATTTAATTTTAGTTTTTGTTATTTCTGATTTCTTAAATTACGTGAACCAAAACCCCCCACCATTTGTTTTAGTTTTAAACTCATTGTTAAAAATTCCTCGTGGGAACAATCCCTACTTTCCACTACTACATTAATTTGTATTGCAGGAAGTTGGTTTCTTTTTAAATTTGGTTGCAGGTGACAATAGTACCAAATTTTGGTGTCGTTGTTAGGAAATTTGTTAACAGTTTTTTAGTTATGTTTGTGTTTTTATTTTTGGTTTCATTGCTCTTAATTACATTGTCTTCTGTTTGTTTTAGTTTCATAGTTTTTTTCTAATTTTTCAATCTTTAGTGGCATGGCTCACTATTAGTATACTTTTGATTCTGATTTTTCATATTATCCTTATTATGATGATAAGTTTCCATCTGTTACTACTTCCAGGTTTGACCATTAAGTGGCGGATTTCACATCCATAGCAACGCAAGTACCAAGGGATTTGATAGTGAATATGGCTTCCAATATACAACAATTCGGGATATGAACTGGGCATGGATCAAAAAGCGTGAATGAAATGAACGTGACAACATTGGAGAAAAGATTAGATGACCTTACATCCTTGGTGCGACAAATTGCAATTATAAAGAAAGAAGAAGCAAAGGTATGTGGAATATGTTTGATGTTACAACACTCTACTGACACATGTCCGATTTTGCAAGAAAAAAACGCAGAACAAGTGAATTTCATGGGAGGTTTTGCTAGACCGAATCAAAGGAAATATAACCCATTTTTCAACACCTATAATCCAAGTTGGCATGACCATCTGAATTTGCGTTATGGAAATCCTCAAGGGCAGCAAGCAACCATGAATTTCTAGCAATATAGACAACCGTATATGCCTCGTCAATATCAAAATACAACATCCAATTCTGAAGGTAAGACTTCTTTGAAAGATATAGTTTAATCTTTGGCCACTAACACTTTGACATTTCAGCAGAATATTGAAGCAAGTATCTAAAATATTGAAAATCAAATAAGCTAAATGGCAACTGCCATAAATCAATTGGAGGCATAAAATTTTAAAAATTTACCAGCACAACCGGAGATCAATCCCAAATAAAGTGCGAAGGCTATCACATTGCGAAGTAGTAAGGAATTGCAAGAATCACATCCGAAAATTTCCAGAAGAGGTAGAAGAAGAAGCAACGAAAGAGACCTCTAAAAAACCAGAAATGACGTAAACAACTCTATAGAATATGGTTGTTCCACCCACTTTTTCGAGTCGATTTGCCAAGGCAAAGAAGGAAGAGCAAGCGGAGTTAGGAGAGGAAGAGGTTATAGTTCGTGAAAAGATGCAGGAAGGTAAGCAATGCAGTTTATGTTATCACTCTAAAATAGATCATTGATATAAAATTCAGTTCATCAATAAACATTCATTGGGGGATGTGTTCTCTTAAGCATAAATGAATAGAAACATATATTCTAAGCATTCTTATTAATCAATAACTTAGATACGTTAGTGTACATATATATACAACGAAAAAAAGGAAGACCACCAAAAAATGAAGTCCCTTCATCTAATATTGGTAGTCATCTAGTTTGAGGACCCACATAATCAATATCTACTGGTTCAAATATTGTATCCTTCTTATTAAGAAAGGAGAAGAGGATGGTTAGTGAATATTATTCTACATGTTATTTAACATCATAATTTCTAAGATATTTGAGTGACATTTGGGAAAGTTAGTGGTAACACTTAATTTACAATTTGTCACTTAAATACATCTTTACACTACTTTCAAGTAATTATATTGTATTTGTTAATATTATGCTTTTTGTATTTTATGCCTTACAAATGGGTGGAAGTCAATGTGAAGTTATCGAACCTCCAATTAATAATGCAACAACAACTCAAGCTTCCTAAAATATAAATGGCAATAACATAATATGTTATTTGGTTACATTAATTGGATCTATCTCTTTTCTTTTGACTTAATTTTGGTGCTTAAATGGTTCAATTAATATTTGTTTAGTTTTTGGAGGTGACATATGGAGATTACATCAAATTGAAGCATTACTTGTTAAAATCAAGAGTTTTATAAAAAGTGGATAGATTACTATAATAGGTAAGGCAAGATCACGCCTAATGTCAAATTTACTTCAATATTTTTAATTTAATAAGGCAACTTATCTCAATTCCTATTATGTAGGGATTTGCATATATTTTAGAAGGGAATTTTTGCAAGATAGAAGGAGCCTAACTTTTGTATAGGAAAAGAGGAGAAAAACTTGTTCTTCACTGCTTCATATCTCCTATTTTAGTTTCTTTCGATCTTTTCTTCTATTTTTGGTGTTCGAACTAAAGCCATGAGTGGCTAAATACAAATATTTTGATTTAAGGGGATTCAAAACTCTAATTGTGACTTTGTGAGGTTTTGTTCTAAACTTAGATTCATATATTTTAATTTAAGTATTTCTTATTTTATGTTCTTATATTTCATGAATAATTAATACTAATTAATCTAACAAATTAATTTGATGTGAATTACTCTATTGCTATTCATAAAGTTTAGTAATCTGTAATTTTCATGAATGATTGGTATAAGTAGAAAATAAGTTATTTACAAATTTGCATATTTGACTTATCAGAAACAAGAAAACTAAGTTGAATAACTGTAGCTATCTCAATTATGTAATGTAAAGTTTAATCTTTTTCAGTAATCTTGTTGCTATCATTTTATTGATATGGAATACTAGCATACTCAATCAATTGGTGGTAAGTTTTGGTTTAAATGATAGGTTTTAAATAATTAATTTTAGAAAAATTGATACTTATTATAGCTATCCTAATATGTTTCGGACTAACTGCTTGAATTATGAAAATTATTCTTTTTATACCAATGATCATGTTACAATTTGATGAGATCCTTCCCTTAAATTGAAATTAAGTACTATAAAGGTTCTCACTTTTATACCTAGTTAATTTATTTTAATTTGTTGCTAAATTTAGTTTATTAGTTTGTAATTTGGAATGAGATATGAGTGTGAAAACGTATCTCGGCATAGTCATGCTTAATATAGCCTCCATATATGCATAAATTGTAATTTTTGTACATGCAAATGATTGTACATGCATTCCTGACATTTCCCGGCATATGTGTTATTGTAAAAAACATATGAATTAGTGCTTGAAACTCAAATTGGAGTGGATTTTTGTGTGTTTTACATTTTTGTAGAAATTTAGGAATTTTTCTGAAAATTTTTCGGGATATCTTTCCGGACCGAAAAATTTATAAGTGATAGACTGATTTGGTTTCCGGTACCGAAAATGACTGTCCAATGGCACTGAAAAATTAGATACATGATTTTAGAAATTTTTTTACTTTGAGCCATTGAAATTTGGAGAGAAATTGGACTAGAAATTAAATTGTTTTGGAAAGGAAATAAATGGACCATTAAAAACATGACAAGTGGCAAGTGACACATGTCACTTGCCTACTTGATCTTATGTGTAAGTGTGGGATAAATATCTACCTTTGGGAGAGCTTCCACGATGTTCTCTTTGTCTAAGGGGATAAGTGTTTTTAAATGAAAGTTTCTCCTCTCTCTCACCCGTAGCTTCCACTCTCTCTTCTTCTCCTTTGGTTTTTCTCCTTATTAATTACTACTCATCTCCACCTACACCAAGGCCTTCATATCCTACGTACTCTCTCTTCCTTGTTTACAAAACTTACAAACCTAAGCTTTTCCCTTAACATGAAGATTGGATATGGTGGAGAGAATTAAAGTGGATTGAGAGATTTTGAAGTTTAGAAGATTTGAAGCTTATTGAGGTGAGAATTAAGTTGTATGTGCTTTAATTAGTAGTTAGAAGTAATTATTGTGTTTAATAGTGCATTAATATCATGAAGTTTGTGTATTGAATTGTTTGGGTATGAATGTATGTTTGTGTGAGGATAAACAATGCATATAAGGGTAGTATGTGTTGTATGAAAATTAGGATAGTTTGAAGTGGATTTTTGTGATTAAAGATGAATGGAAATTAAAGGAAGCAAGTTGAGTTTAGGTGCTGCCAATTTGTGGCTATTTGTCCAAGTGAAGGTATTGATGACATATTGGCTGATTTCTTGTCTAATTGGTATGCTTATTGAAGTAGAATTGGAATTTGAAATGAGAGGAATTGGATTGAGTATCAAAGCTGGAAAAGTTACCTTGTACATGTTTCAATGTTTTTGCCATAACTAGT
>JAOSBK010031094.1:0-11784 GCA_027568895.1 Erythroxylum shatona | reverse complement strand
TGAAAATGTGTTACTCATGTGAAATGCATAATTGTGAAATAATTGTGATATGAATTGATGTGTTGCATGAATTGAGTGAACCATCGATAATGGTTACCTCATTGAGTTGGAAAACTCATCAAAATTGCAACGTTGTCCTTTCAGGACCGAGGGATGATTCTAGCTTTTGAGAGACTCTAATGCTGTGTAGATTGTGATTGGCAAGAAAAGTCATGGCTCAAAGATCGGTCAGCTGAGATTTTTGGACAGATTAGTTAGATTGTACATATTTTCCTCATTCATGTAATACTATTATATTAGGTTTTGATGATACACAGATGGAAATTGTTGAAAGTCACAATGTAGACAATTGGGTTTTTATGAAATGAAATGAGGAAAAAGTTGATTTTAAAATATTGTAATTTTCTTATGATACCATGCCATATGAAGTGAATGTAGTGATCGAACGTAGCATGTCTTTATCATAGGATATGTGCCAGAATAACCTTTGGGCATCCAGGTGCGTATCCTGGGGTAAGGGGGCACTACAGCATTTGACTTTCAAGATTTCATGGAGGTACCTCTTTGGATTCAACTACCCAATTTGCCTCTGGACCTTTGGAACGATAAAGCCTTGTCCAGGCTTGGATCTAAAGTGGGTAAACCCCTCTGCACTTATATGATGACTAGCCAAAAGTCTCATGTCGGGTTTGCTCGGATGTTAGTGAAGGTCAATGTGGCTAATGATCCAGTTACTCGCTTTACTGTGCAGCTACCAGGGGCTCCAAGCTTTACTTAAACAGTGATTTATGAATCCTTTCCTGCCTATTATTGCCATTGTAAATGCTTTGATCATTCCCCGTTTTCCTGCAAAGGTAAGAGTACCAACAAGGAGTTGCCACATGCTAGTTCCTCTGCAGGTAATGTCATCCCATTGAATCAACATGGCTAAGGGCAGGAGGCTAGGGTGAGAACCATTGGCACAGCAACGACACAGATTGGGAAGAACACCAAGCCTGTGGTGATTCGCAGAAAAGGCTCCCACCCTTCAGCTATAGTTGACCCTTCAGCGACTTAGGGCTAGACCATGGTCCAGGGGGTACCGATCAGTCACTCCTTAGATGAAGTCGAGCCTTCAGAGCCTATGGATCCACCTACTAGTTTGCAGAACACAGGGACACCAGGGACCTCGTCTTTTCCTACTGCGACTAGTGAGTCTTGGTAGAAAGTGACGCACAACAGGAATGCTACTAAAGGCAAGGTAGTTGCAGTCTCTACAGCTAGAGTTGGGATTGATAGCACTTTAGGCAGTCAACCCCTACAGTCTTGGATAGAAGTGGGTGTCATGAATAAAGACCGGTTGAAACCTGTAGGCGGAGGGCGGCCCCCTCCAACTACTACATGAAGATCCTTGCGTGGAATGTTCGAGGCCTAAATTAGGCCTTGAAACAGAGTGCTGTTGCAACTCTTCTTCAGCAGCATCAGTGCTCCATTGCATGCCTTCTGGAAACTAAAGTAGATGTAGATCGTTTGGCTCGGATGGTTACCCGATACCTTGACGGATGGGATTATTGTCATAATTTTGACTCTATTGCTGGTGGGCGTATAGGAGTTCTTTGGAATCCAAATATGTGCCTTTCTCATATTATAGAGATTGCTGAATAGTTCATTCACTTACATGTTCAATGCTCTGTAACTCAATTTTCCCCCACTATTATTGTGATTTATGGGTTGTACATTGTCCCCCAACGTAGATCCTTATGGCAATACCTACAGGTTGCTTACGGTTCTACTAGACGACCTTGGCTTCTTCTGGGGGATTTTAATTGTGTTTGTGTGGCATCTGAACGTCTTGGTTGTCAACCCTCGCCAGCCTACCAACTCAAGGACCTCCTTGACTTCTGGATTCAAGTGGGGTTGGAGGATGCGCCAAGTCGTGGTGAATTCTATACGTGGAATAAAAATCAGTCATGGGCGAAACTTGATCGGGTTCTTTTGAACCAAGGATGGGTTGATGTGGGTGTGCATTGTTCTGCCTACTTTATGGAGATGCGGGTGGAATCGGACCACTACCCGATGTTGGCTAAAATCTAACAATTAGAAATGACAGGAAAGCGCCCATTCAAATTTTTTAACATGTGGATGCAGCACCATCGATTCAGTGATATAGTGGCTCACGGTTGGGCAACCCAGGTTGAAAGGTCGCCCCAATTGGTTTTGTGTAAGAGGTTGAAATCGATGAAAATAGCGTTGAAAAACCTAAATGATATGGCCTATAGCGATATCTCAGCCAAGGCGAAATGTGTTCAGGAACAGTTCCAGCTTGCATATCAGTGTTCTATTGCAGTTCCTACTAATGCTAGCCTAAGTTTAGCGACATAGTTTAAACGAAAAAAGGCTACCTTTCTTCTAGAGGCTGAGCGGGCTTTCTATAGCCAGAAGGCAAAATGTACATACCTTATGGGGGCTGATAAGAGTACCAAATACTTTCATTCAGTGGTTCGGAAACGTGGGAAACGCCATACTATTTCACATATCCTCCAAGAGGATGGGAGTCCTACCACGTCCTTGACAAAAGTAGTGACTTGCTGCTTGAACTTCTATCAAGACCTCCGTGGCACATCCAAGTCGGTAGACTCACTATATTTCAACATAGTTACTTCGGAGCCCCTACTTGCTGCACAAGCGCAACTTGAGCTGGTGTCTCCTATCTGGACAGAGGAGATTAAGCAGACCTTATTTAATATCGGGGATGATAAAGCCCCTAGCCTGGATGGTTATACATTGGCATTTTTCAAGCATAATTGGAATCATGTAGGGACTAGTCTGGTAGTTGTAGTGCAAGAGTTCTTTTCTTCAGGTCAATTGTTGAAACAAATTAATCATTGCATCCTCACTTTAATACCGAAAAAGATTTCTACCCTGAAGGTGACGGACTTTCGGCCTATTTCCTATCTTAATGTGACGTATAAAGTGATAACCAAGATTTTAAATGAGCGCTTGCTGAAGGTTATTATGCCTTTAGTTGACTCAGCCCAATTAGCCTTTATCCCTAGTCAGTGTATGATGGATAATGTGTTTCTTGCTCAGGAGTTGGTCCGTGGGTACACTCGCAAATGTATCTCCCCAAGGTGTATGCTCAAAACTGATATAACAAAAGCATATGACAAGGTGGAGTGGCAGTTCCTTCGAAATATGTTGGTCTGTTTGGGGTTCCCTTCTCAATTTGTTGGATGGGTCTTGGAATGTGTACAAACTGCCTCATACTCAATTTCGATGAATGGTACTATGCATGGTTGGTTTAAAGGTCGACGGGGTTTACGCCAAGGGGATCCCATGTCCCCTACGTTGTTCCTGCTTGGTTTGGAATACCTTTCCCGGGTATTGAATGCTCGATGCCACCTTCCTCCGTTCTAGTATCATCTGAGGTGCAAAAAGTTGGGCATCACGCATTTTTCTTTTACTGATGACTTAATGCTATTCTCTTGGGGGGACCAAGCTTCACTTGGAGTTTTAATGGGGGCCCTATAGGACTTGGCGGCGGTCTCTGGTTTACAGGTCAGTGTGTCGAAGTCTCACATATATATAGCAGGAGTGGCGGAGTATGACAAGAAGCTCCTCCGACAACTTGTGGGATATTCATTAGGAGAGTTTCCAGTTCGCTATCTCGATATCTAGTCCATGGAAGCTTTCCTGATAGCTTGGAGAGGGCAATCGCTTTCTTTTGCTGGTCAACTTGAACTCATTAATTCTGTTATTCAAGGAGTGCTAACGTTTTGGCTGCAGGCCTTCCCTCTTCCCCAAACTATACTTGATAAGATTATTTCTATATGTCGGCTATTCTTATGGGGAGGACGACACTATAGAGTTGCTTGGGATACTATCTGTAAACTGAAAGGTGAGGGCGGATTGGGGTTGAAGAATTGTAAAGTCTAGAATAATGCTCTCCTAGCTAAGGTTCTTTGGAATATACATGCTAAAAAATATTCCCTATAGGTGCGTTGGATTCATGAAGAGTATCTCCGGGGTATGCCTGTGTAGTAGTGGTCCCCACACCCGTGAGATTCCCCGCTATTGAAGAAGCTAGCATTGATCCGTGATAAGTTGGGTGGGCCTCTGGAGGTAGTTCAGACCATGCAGAGATTATGTGTGAATGGTGCTCTACCTTTGCAAAGATCTACGATATCTTGCGTTCTTCGACCTCCAAAAAACCTTGGATGTCCTTCATATGGAGGAACTATATTCCTCATAAATATTCCTTTATCGCTAGGTTAAGTCTTTGGAATTGATTGCCCACTAAAGATAATCTGTAGTTTTTGGATATTGATCTGACGTGTGTCCTATGCCATATTGAAGCTGAGAGTGCTGAGTATTTATTTTTTCACTGTGCCTTTACTGGGGCTTTATAGAGTGACATTCGGCAGTGGCTAGGGTTGGTTCACCCAATGTCATCTTTAGGCAGGGCTATTCGTTGGATCAGGAAGGAGTTTATAGGGGCTGAACGGAGAAACAAAGTTGTTCGCACTGGGGCTCCTGTGCATAGTTTATACAATTTGGAATACATGCAATTTGGTTTAGATGGAGTCTGTCACCATTTCTTGTTCGGATGTGATCCTGCGTATCCAAACAACCCTCTATCGCATCCTATATAAATTATATCATAGAGACCTTCTCACATTCTGATTGTTGGATATATGGTCAAATACTGGTGCGCTGTTTGGATGTGATCATGCGCATGTGCTTTTGATTGTATAGGTGGGCAGTGTGTGCCGGAAGTACTCTGTTGGAGTGTTTATGTATTTGGCTTATGGGCCTTGCCCCTTATTTTGTTACTTGCCCACGTCTGGAGGTACCTGCAGTTGTCCCTCCTAGCAAAGTTATGGCTTCGTACACTAGGATTCCTTTTGCATGCAGATACTGAGAAAATTTGCATGCCTGAGAAATCTTCACATATATATCTTTTAAGGCGTTGGCTGTGATGATTGTCTCTCTGTAGCGTGGACAATGTAGTACGACTGGACTGCAGGTTTGCAGTTTGATCACTATGGTTTTGCTGCATTGGCATGATGGGGTTGCCTTGGATCCTAGGGGCTGCTTTTTGAACTTTCCACTTGGATGCCTGACTGTCTCTTTGTGCTTTTGTTGTGTTTTGGTTGTTTAAGCAACTATTTTGGGTGTACAGGGGTAGGAATAATTTTGTGACACTCTTGCTCTTGTTCTGTGATGGCCCTCATGGTCCTATTTCTTGGTAGTCCTACTGGGGTTTTTTAGTTAGGGGACCGGTGACTGCTTAGGTAGCTTCAGGTAGGAGCTATGGGGTTATGGGGCCCCTTGTTTTGTCCTTATATAAATGTCTTGTTTAGATGTTAGGGAATGTTATGAGTGTACTGGAATTCTGAGAATTACTTGTGTATTAAATCTCTAGCGGAAGACACCATGAACTGAAGTATGCCCTATTGATCTTTTTTACTGTCATTCTTTTGTGCAATATACATTTACATTAAAAAGAAGTTTTACAAACAAACAAGTTTTTCACCTCCAAAATTAATGGAGATGCCTTAGCCACCGTTCCACATTCTACCCACTTTCTCTCTGATTGTAAAAACCCAAAATGCCCTCCATTCATAACACCCTCCTTGAATTCTCAACCCCATTCAAGTCTTTTCAAGTTCTGGAATCCTAAAAATCTCCCCTTTTTCTCTTATATCCTCGCTCTAGACGAAATGAAATGTCCTTTATGCTTCGGACCCACTGTGCCGGACGCACACAATCGGGTCTCCGGAGTCAATCTTCACCCTCCATCCCAAGATCCAACGGCTGTAATCAATCTACATAGTGGTTACCCGACTCCATCTCTGGGTGGTTTTTATCATAAACCCTAGCCCCCACGACACTCAGATCAGATGTACAACGTTCTTCCATAGGTACACACACCTAGCTCTCTCTGCCTCTATCTCCCCTGTTAATATCATCTATACAACAACAAGATTTACGTGACTAAACCTTAATTCTGTGATCTCCTAGAGAGATGAAAACTTCTGTTTCTCTCTCTTCGTGAACATGCATAAAACCAGATCCTAATCTTTTTGTTCAAATCTTTCTGGGTGTGTTTTCTTGGTACGTGACAATTGTAGACAGTGGTTTTTTGACGATGTTGTTTTGGGATTATAGTTTTCAGTTTACTCAGTTGGGTCTGGTTTAAGTGGGTCGGAGTTCATTCCTACAACACACTCACTTGTTGTCGTTTCGATTCCTTCCTAGGAATGGCGAGTTGATGTTTAAGTTGTTATGAGCAGAGTATGTGTTAGAAGAATCGAGGTCCTGGAAATTCAAACGCTTAACTCGTGAATCCAGCGAGTCGAATTGAGTTGTGACTCAGAGACTTAGTGAGCCGTGCATAACGAAGATCGGTAAGCGGGTTAAGTTTAAAAGTGACGGGACGGAGAAAATGCCCACTGTGGGGATGCGCCGAACGACAAGGGTGTTTGGAGTCGTAAAGGGTGTTGACGGAGCTCGGGTGTTGCGTTCCGGCCGACGACTGTTTCCGGAATCCGGTGACAGCAAGCTTCGGAGGGCTAGTGACGGCGATGACTGGTTTCACAACGTAAGCAAGAAAAGCAGCAACAACTTCACTATTAACAAGAAGAACCACCATAACAATAATGCTTTCAAGTCCAAGGAAAATGGTTGCGTTCATGATACTAGAACGAAGCACCAACTTGTTCATGCTAGTGTTCTTCAAAAGCCCAGTAAAGTAAAGATCGAGACTTCTGGAAAAAACTTATGTGATGCTACAAAGAAGTTTGGTAATGTTTACAGTAGAAAAAGGAAGAGATTGGGTTTGGTAAAGCAAGAAACTTCGGGGGATAAAATGTATGGAATTCGGTTTTCACGTAGGCAGAGAATAAATAAACAAGACTCTGAGGGGTGTTTAGTGGGCCTTCACTCTTCTCCTGTGTTCGGTGCTGTCTGTGAGGGTTGTTGTGATAGTAAATTAGCTTATTTTTTACATTCAGTTCTGAGGTACATGAGCAGAGCTAGCTTGAGGGTCTCTGAACTTGCGAGTTTCTTATTCTCTGAGCCGGTTTGTGGTGCTTTTGCTTCAGCTGGCATTCGTTTCTTGCAGGTACCGATTCTTGTTTTAATATGACATCTAGTTTTAGTTTCAGCCGGTACCTAGATTACAAGGAGGGCCCTGTTTTTATCTGATTGTGGGTATTCGGACTGAGAGTTAGAGAACTAGTTTCAACTGATATGCTCAAATACCTTTCGTCTTCCGCCCGATAGAAAGTAGAAAGCTTCCCAAGGTTTCTGATTTTGAATTTTGGTTTCGAATCAAATCCCTTTCAGGTTTTTTCCAAGTGCTAACTTTTGGCATGTTTTTTGAACAAATATAAACGAGTGACCAATTGTAGAAAATTTTCAAGTCTCACAAATTAAGCTTAATCCTTCTATTTTTAATTATTTTAGGACTGCATTCATTCTTAGAAAAAGGGAAAGACTGTCTAAATTCTAATTAGATATTCATTAAATTAACTTTATGTTCTTTTTCTTTCAATTTTCTTCCAGGGTTGTTCTGTGCACGCACGAGGAACTTGCAAGTTTTATGGCGCCTGGTATCTCGCCCCATTGTTTTCTGTGGACTTCCCAGCAATTCCTTCGTATTTCATCTACATGCACCTTAGTTTTTTTTCTAGCTTTAGGGTTCTCTCACACATACCTGTAAATAATTCACTGGACACCGACACTTCTGACGAATTTATAAAGGAAAGTGAAGTAGACCAATCATGCATTCCCATGATGACAGAGATCTTTGAGGCCAAAGGTCTGGTTAACGAAGTTGACAATTTAGTTAACAAGGCACTATTGCACCCTGATATTAGATCATCCAAATTAGCTGGGCGAAACAATCAATACAGAAATGGCTTAAATTCTCGTGGTATTCAAAAAAGGAGGAGCTCGTTCAGGAGGAGGAGAACTAGGAATCCTTGCATTGCTGGTGTTCACAAGGCTAAGGGCACTTTAGTTTCTGATCTCATTAGCAGTCGTAAACATGGCATCCCCTTCTCTTCTGTAGTATCTAGGAATAAGTTTAGGGATTCAGTGCATTGCAGCTCTGCCTCAAACCATAACAAGGTGCCTTCAACTGCGGTTGGAATGAAGGATAAGATGGACGTATCTAGCTGCTCTGCAAATGTCTTGGTTGTTGAATGTGATAGATGTTTTAGGATACAAGCAGCCACTGTGATGTTAGAACTCTCTGACTCGGGAGAGTGGATTCTAGTGGTTAAGAAAAATGGATCTACTAGATATACTCATTCGGCACAAAAGATTATGAGGCCTTCTTCTGCCAACCGGATAACTCATGATGTAATATGGACAGGGGATGAAAATTGGAAGCTAGAGTTTCCTAACCGGAAGGACTGGTTCATTTTCAAGGATCTATATAAGGAGTGTTCTGATCGCAATACAATAGTTTCCAGTTCTAAAGCCATCCCTGTGCCAGGAGTTCATGAGGTGTTGGATTACCAGGAAATTAGCGATGTTCTCTTCACCAGACCTGATGTGTATATTTCCTTGAATATAGATGAGGTGGCTAGAGCTATGTCAAAGACGACTGCAAATTATGACATGGACTCAGAAGATGAGGAATGGCTGAAGAAGTTCAATAGTGAATTTTTGGCTGAAACTGATTGCCACGAGAGACTTTCAGAAGATGGTTTTGAGTTGATGATTGATGCTTTTGAGAAGGCTTTGTATTGTTGTCCAGATGATTTAGCTGATGATGGAACAGCTTTAAAACATTGTATGGAGCTGGGTAAAAGGGAGGCTGTTCTAGCTGTATATGGTTATTGGACAAGAAAACGGAAACAGAAACGGACAGCACTTCTTAGGGTTTTCCAGGTAAAAGGTTTGCCGTGGTATAGATATATGATAATGAAAGAATCTTTTTCATGTAGTTTTTTGTTATTTATGCATTAGTGTTGAGAGAGTTGGTTATTGTGTTGATGTCTTGCTTCTAGTCGAGAATACAATTAGGATGAATTTTACACTAGATAATTGATTCATCTGTATTAACGATTTAGTTTCATTCTACTGTAATTTATTATTTGTCTCTCTTTTGTTTTTTCATCGGTAACAAAATCAGTTTTTTAAGAAAAAAAGTGGTACAAAAAAGTTCCAGTCATAGAGGTTACAAGTAAATCATGAGACAGAGACCTCTGTCGTACCTGTCTCCTTTCATTTTACAACATAACTATGGACATCTTATTTGTTTGCTTCATGGAAGGTACTCTTTGGACCTAGTTCCGTGATGATTTGGGATGTTATCTTACCTAGCCAACAGAGAACGAATGATCCTCACTTCAATTCTAATTAAATTATCATTATATATGTGTGTGTGCGGGTGTGTGTATGTTTATATTACACAGGATTTATTTCCTAATTTGGGTGTATGGGCATTGAGACTATTGTTTGTTTCATATGGCTGCTCTTGACATTCAAGCAGTTAGTTTATACACTTGTGTTTGCAATACTTCTCATAACAGGGACAACATGCAAAAAAAGCTCCCCTAATTCCAAAGCCTGTTCTGCGTAAAAGGAGGTCTTTCAAACGCCAATCCAGCCAACACGGAAGAGGCAAGCAACCAGTGTTGCAAGGTAAATTCCTCCTCTCTTTTTTTTTTTTTTGGGATATGATATGTTTGGTTCGTAGATCAAGTCCATTTCGGGTGATCTTGAGATTGTTTTCTGGAATAAAAGTAGAAAAATTTTAATATATGATCTCATGTTTTACTACAGTGATAACTGAACATGATGAACAAAGTGGCATAATCAAAGTTGAAGAAGCTAAGCTTGCAGCAAAAAGATCTTTGGAGTTGGCCACTGACAAACGAAGAGAGGCTCAGTTACTGATGCAGAATGCTGATTTGGCTACATACAAGGCTGTAATAGCACTTAGAATTGCTGAAGCTGCTTCTGTTGTGAATTCTTTAGAAGCCGTTGACTTCTTTGATTGATGGTTTCTGTTCTTTCGAACGTCAGCTGAGATGTCATCCTGCAGTCACAAAGTTGGAGCTGTTTTTGGCCATTAGTTAATTGTATTTTTGTACAGATTCCACCGATTGTATGTATGTTAATGTATTATTATTATAACCTCCCTTTTACCCTTTCTTTTTTCTTAAATCTTTTGTTTCTTCATTCCCTTGGTAAGAAATCGAAAAATACAGGCGATTTCATAAACATCTAGGAGCAACAGGTGTTTGTACTCGAAATTGGTTCTTATAGTTCCGTCCACTGAGCCTTGGGGTAAGTAACCCGTGACCAATAACGTATATGATCTTGAACGAAGGCTGCGAGCGTTATCTATGAAAATTGGTGTTGAATGGTCAAGCTTTTTAAAGCTTAAATTTAAGATCGTAACTCATCTTGATTTAGGGTACGTTTGGTAGAGCTTTTATCAGTAGAACTTTTCTGAGAAGAGCTTTTTTTAAAAGCTAGTTGACTGTTTGACTGTCAATTAAAAAGACAGCTTTTTTAAAAGAGTTTCATACAGTAGACTGTTTGGTAATATAAAAATAAAAAGTATTTTTATGTATTTTATTTTATAATAAAATTATTTATACTAAATAATTTTTAAAGTATATTAAACAATATGCAAAGTACCATATTGTAGGAAATTTTAGATAACCATTTTGTACGAAATAATTTAAAGAGATGTCTCATTTTTTTATAAAAAATAAAATTAATATAAAAAATAAATATTAAAAACATGTAAAAAAAAATAAATGATATTCTAATTTGAAAATTCGAAGACGTGCAGTTATTTTACTTGCTAGCCATGTAAGCATCTCGCTTCTTGTCAAAGTTAAAAATCAGATGATGATATTGAAGGGGCTTAATCCCAAATATATAAGTAGTGTTAAAACTGAACATGTGATCAGTAATTAAATGGCTATCAAAGTTGATCGTAAAACTTAAACGATATGCTGCAAGAATATTTTATCCATTTGGTTTATCACGAATGTCAGTGCAGGTTCTTGGAGCTACATGGTACCTGGCATCCATTCAGCGGCAGCATGAGTGCTGGGAGCAACAGTGTGTGAAGGAGAGGAATGACACACACTCTCCTTCTTGTGACATTGCGTTTCTGGATTGTAGTAATAAGGACGATCCTGGACGCCAAGCTTGGCTTAGAGTCACTCGCCTGCTAACTAATTGCGATGCTAAGCACGATGAACATTTTCAGTTTGGAATGTTTGCTGATGCCTTCGTCAATCACGTTGGAGAAGCAACTTTCATTGATAAATACTTCTATTGTCTTTGGTGGGGCTTAAGGAATCTAAGGTATAGTATTTTGTCTTCAGTTTCTACTCTCAAGCTTAGTTTTCTTATATATATTGAAAGCCCTCACTTTGGTGTTTGCAAATTCTTCTCATGCAGTTCATAAGGACAAAACCTGATGTTGAGCACTTACGAATTTGAAACTTTATTCAGCATTGGAATCTGCATCATGGGTCTAGTTCTGTTTGCACATCTCATAGGCAACATGCAGGTATATCCGCGTCTGTGCATGCAATTGCTCCTACTTTTCATGCCATACTTCATTATTAAGTTAGAAGAACAAGGTTTTTATTTTTTTCCCTGGTCATGAACGAAGAATAAACAAGAGTCACAAATCCATTGGCTTAAACAAAGTACATTCCTCTTCTCTAGGTACCATTTTTTGCACAAATGGACGATCAACTCCTAGATGCAATATGTGAGAGGCTAGTGCAGTCTCTGACTATCAGAGACACATTCATC